>JAQFVV010013065.1:0-284122 GCA_028023455.1 Epiperipatus broadwayi | reverse complement strand
TGTTTCAATAAGTATGATTTTCTTGGATTAATTGAAATTTTGGAGGTTATAATCAAGCAGCTGATATAGGACTTTACTAAGTAAAAAAGAAAAATGTTTTTTTTAAATATAGAATGTAAGTATATCAATGGAAGAATGAAATTAACTATTTTCAAAAGCAAGCCCTTTTATTATTGTAGAAATTCAAATAAACATCCTATATCAAACAATTTAGATGATAATATTATATAATTTATTGACATATGAAACTAATTCTTGATAAAGTATCTTATAAAGATCATATTATCATTAAAGAAGATTGGAAGTAATAAAAGAAAATTAAAATAATTTATAGGCAAATAGAGCTTTATAAAAAAATATGAACAGGGTAAAAGGCTTTTAGAATTTGTTTAGAATATGATAAGATTTACAATTAAACCATTAAACATCACATGATCACCATTTCTTGTGCACTAGATAGGGATTTTATGCACATGCCTTCTGGAATTCATTGATTACTCTGGCTTATACTGTGTGGCACTACTGTATGGAGTTTTGTCTGTTTTAAGATTTACAATTCATTATATCAGCAGAAAAACTGCAGAAAATTGACATGAAGATCAAATAATGGAAAGACATTATGGACATAGTATTAATAAATAAAAAAACACCATTATGGTAATATAGCAATTTGAAACAGGCAAACATTAATTTAGACCCAGCTTAATAATTGCAAATATTAAGTTCAAACTTAAGACATTAAACAAAAATTATTTTCTAAAATGAAGAAATTTGATTCACCCAGCATAACTGCTTAAATAAAAGTACTTCTTTAAACTTAACCACTACCTTCTATAAGATAAATTAATCAGTGATTAACAAGTGCATATATAATTCATATTTGTCCCATTTTTAGACCAGTTACTATTTTTTACCTTTATCAATGAGGGCTAGAATTCAAAACTGAAAGAGAATCACATATGCATTTAAAAATCAGTTTTTAACTCTACTGCTTAACATTTGAATTTTAATCAGTCTAAAATTTTGAACCCAAGTCAACCTCTGAAACTAGTTCAGTAATGAAATATTTTAGCATTGTTAGTTCTTTATTAAATGTAGTCACCTTATTTTCCTGATTAGGAATTTAACAAAATATTCCCAAAACACCCAGCTTAATCAGTAAGACAAAAGCTGTTTTTCACTTTCCTGTCATTTAGTGTAACCCAAGCTTATTGATAAAAGCAAAAGCTAGAAAACAGTCTGAATATGAAGAATAAGAGTGATATATGAATCTGATATTCATTGATTACTATCTTGGTTATACTAGATGACTCTAAAGTACAGGTCTGTTTTTGTTTTAATGATTGTTGTTGGATGTTTTAGTGATATTTTGTTACTTTCATGTAAGGAAAAATTGAAGTTGTTAACATATATAATTGCTGAACTAATTTCAGAAACTTATAGTTGCTGATTGGAATTTTGAGTTTAAGCATGATATAAAAAGTGGGATTAAAGGTGTTGAATGCATAATACATTTGAATCTCAGATTTTATTGATAAATGTAAAAACCAGAAACTGGTCTGAGAATGGGAGCTTTATACATTGAGGAATGTGTGTTTGTATCTATTGATTTACTCTAACTTATTCTAAATAGCTGTAAAATGGAGAGTAAGTTTTGAGATTTTATGCAGACAATAATTGTAAAAATAATGAAAAATATAGTCAAGGAAAATATCAAAAATAAAAATTAGGAAATAAATTAAATTCCAGAATCAAAAATATCAATAATGTTTGGGAGAAAATAAGTTATATCAAAATAAAAAAAGTTAGGAAAGATGAATGTTAAAAAGCAAATGAGCCATGAGACAATTTAAAACAAAACCATAATAGTATAAGACAAAGGAAAATGAGATCAAAAAAAATAAAAAGGAGGAATAAAAAAAATTTGCTAAAATCTCAATAAAGATATAGATAAAAAAATATTGTGATTAATCAAGAAAAGTAAGTATATAAGATAATATGAAACCTGAAGAAAATGAAATCAAAAACTAGAAGTTAATAAAATATGAACACAAAAACATACTAACTAGTAAGAATAAAACTTTTAAGTGATCATTTTTAAAGATGGTATTTTATTGAATGAAATGAATAAATTAAAAAAGAACAGAAGCCATGAAAATAATGAAATAACTGGCAAAATGATAAAATAACGAGAAAGTAACTTGCTTCAAGAAATATATAATATGGGGAATATACTTAGAATAAATATATACTATCAAATACAAAATCATTACTAGTGACAATATGCAAAAAGGGGAGCAAAACAGACTGTAAAAATTATAGAACCATTACATTAATTAAATATTTTAAATGAAATAGTAAACTTACAGAAAGAGGACTCCTGACAGATGAACAAGATGGATTTAAAAAAGGTTAGAGCATCATACAAGTTATTACTGCTTTCTCCCCTTTCAAAGAAACCAAGACAAAAAAATAAAGCATACATATATATTTTGTTAACCATCAGAAAGTTTGATAGCACAATATTTGAACCATACAAAGTCTTTTTAAATAATATCTGTGATAAGTCCAAGGCAGCTATGAAGAACAATTGAAATTTGTTTTGAAATTGAAAGCCCCTTCTCACCCCCAAAAATACAATCCCATCAATCATATTTACTATACATCTACAAAAAATAGTAAATAAAATCAAAAGAGTGAAAAATAATATAAATAAATGGAATAAGAATAAATAATTTGAGATTCATAGATGACACAAATTATTGAAGAAAATGAAGTAACACTGAAATTAGTATTAGAAATGCTAAATTAAAAAATGAAGAGATATAGATTGGAAAAATTATTAGAACTCTACTATTTGAATTTTTGTATATAATAAAAGTAATATTACCAAGGATAAAATTAAATTAAAATTAGCCAGAATAACTATATGTCTACAAGTTAAAATCAGAATTTGAAAAAACTATGAGATTAACCTACAAACCAAATTAAATCGATTATCCACATGAGTATTTCTGAGTGTATTATATGTTTGTAAAATATGGTAATGACAAAATAAAATAAAAAATTTGGCATATTAAAAAACATGCTACAGAAAACTGTTAAAAATTGTCTGAACACAAAAAACTTCCTATAAAAAATTGAGAAAAAAATCTATCAAAGAAATTTTATTAAAAAGTTACAGAGAGAAAAGTTACAATTATTTGGTTATATATGTCAAATAATGATCAGAAATTTTTCATATTCTCCAAGAGACAAACATACAGATGAAAAAAAAAAAATCATAGAATATGAAGAAATGTGACAAAAGATTGGTGTGGAACTAATTTGCAATCACCCAGCCTTTTCAAAAATTAGACAAAATTGGAATTAGGGAAATAACATCATATACTTAGAGATAATGAAACTACATTTTCTGATGATGGCAGCTTCATTTATATAATTCTATGTTTGTATATTCTACAGATTGTATTCATGTCAATAAGTTTTAAATTAAAGTCCTATATTCTCCTTTTTGATTTTTTCATATGCTTTTTTAATTATTCAAATATATTTTGTTGTGATTTCATTTATTTTCTTTAATTATTTAACATGATTATTTTTTCAGCTCTCTGAAATTAAGTGATTAATTTTTTATCATTAGTTTAAAAAGAAAACCATAATATTTTGTTTTAAAAATGTCTTAAAACATTAGATCTCATCCATTTAGTATTTGGAACTCAACTTTCCATATCAGCTTTAATCACATACCCCTTCTAATGATTTTTTTTATTTTGCTGCTAACACATGGTAACAAGGCTAAAATTCCACACAAATAGCAAATTTATGCCATATTTGGTGACTGTCACCCCCACCATATTTTTCACATTTTAATGAGAAGTTCAGATATATTACAAACATTCTACAGATGCACCTTCTAATTTAAACATAAGTTACATTTAGTTATGACCATAATTTATGTAGGCTTGATGTGGAACACATTTGTCTTGATTACTAGACAGGCATGATAACTCAAATTGCATTGTAAGAAATACCCAATTTTTGAACATAAAGCTATGTATAAATTTTCAAATGGTTACAAATGAACATTAGATGATTGTGAAGCTTCAACAAGTGCACAGAAGAGCATCATTCTGAAGGTTAAATGAAGAAAAAACTTCTGATTAATATTTAAATTTTGGATTTCCAAGAACTGAAGTAAATTATGAAGAAAAACGTGTGTGTTATTTGTATAAAAAATTTTGGTGGTGGACAGCATGAAACTCAACACATTTAAATGACATTTGGAAACAGTTCTCAGTGAATACATTAATAAAACTCTGGAAATTTTTGCTGTTAAATTATGAAAAACAAATATCTGCTATTAAAAAGGCCTTGTTTAATAATGATAAAAATTCTTCTAACTTCTTTACCAAATTACCAGATGCTTAAAAAGCCACACACCATTTTGGATAAACTCATTCTGCCAGCTGCAATCCATCCCTCTATCAAATGTTACTATTGCTCATCATTCTGGTGATATAACAGAAGATGTAGAGTAACTTTATCCAAACTATGTGATAGATTTTTTTCAATTCAGCTTGATAAGGCAAAAGATAAACATGGATTGTCATTTAATTGTTTATGATTGATTTTGCAATAGTATATCAGCAGTTGAGAAGCTGTTGTTTTATAAACCCATAGAAAACAGAGTTACATCACTTAGAATATTCAATATATTGTATAATTTTTAAATGGTGCAAACATATGATGGAAAAACTGTGTTGAAATATGCACAGATAGTGTTTGAACAATTTGCAAAAGTTTTTAGAGCATACAAATATTTGTAAGGCAAAAATCTCCGAGTATTTGAACACATTGCATGATTCACAGAGAAGCACTTGCTGCCAAAGAAATGAATCCTGCTCTGAACATTTTACTAACGACAATTTTAATTGTTGTGATTTATATAAAAATGAAGTCTTTAAGGTCAAGGCTTTTTATTGTGCTTTCAAAACATATAAATGCAAAACATTCTGCATTACTTTTTTTTATTATGAAACAAGGTCATTATCACATGGAAAATTTTCCCAACATGTTTATGAATTAACAGATGAAATCACAATATTATTAAAAGATAACATTTCCAGGAAGCAGAGCTATTTTGAGATCACTTATTTGTAATAAAATTGAGTTATTTGGTGGATATATTTGAGAAACTAAATTTGTTAAATATTCAACTCCAAGGAACAAATAAACATATATTGGACATGAGTAACAAAGTAAATACTTTTTTGTAGAAAACTGCAATGATGGAACACAAACATAAAGTAAAAAAACTTAGAAGTGTTTATAAATGTGAATGAATTTCTTAATCCCTATATAGTTGATGAGGAACACATTAAAGTTTTATTCGCAACTATTGAAAATCTGTTAACCGCAGTGACTCAAAATTTTGGAAGACATTTTATAATCAATGGAATCTTAATATTAAGATATAAATAGATCAGAGACTTATTTTAAAACACTGCTGAAGAACTTTCAATTGCAGAACAAAAACTATTTATAGACTTCATGATAAGCGGTAAAATTAAAAGGCAATTTACTAATAAGAAATTGTTTTAATTTGGGATTGGACTGAATGATCAATTTTCTATACTGAAAGGAAAAGTATTTCATATACTTTTACCTTTTCCTATGTCTTATTTTTGTCAAACAGGATTTTTTGAAGTAGCTGCATTGAAGACAAAATATAGGTCTCAACTAAATATAGAAAGAGAACTCAGAGTGTCAATTTCCATTATAACACCTTCTTATGAAAAACTTTACTCTGCAAAACAGATTCAAGGAAGCCATTAATTTGTGGAATTTTAAATAATTAGGTGATATTTTTATATTAACAGAATGTATCTTTTCTTATTTCAGCTTCAATAATTCTTTTTTTTTTTTTCAAATTTATTGCTCTATTTTTCATGTTTTTGCACCTGCCTTTTATTATTTCATAGAGGTACATGTTCCACAGATAAAAATCACTGTGTTAAGATTAAGTGTAAAGTATTTTTATATAAATTTTTTGATATATTTGTAAATCCTAAATTCTAAATATAATAAAAATATTGTATCCATCATTAATATTATCAAAATGTATACTTCTACTGGCATATGATGATAACATTCAAGAACATCTAATGTAGATTTCACAACAGTTTTATTCAATTTACCATACTGAAAAAAATTCTAAATTCTTTTAGTGGCTTTTAATCCATCATGAGTTGCCATCTGTAATGAGTTATCTATCTTAGAGCAGAAACTTATATTTTTATATGGCAAAACATCAATAATCTTTGATATCATTTGTTTTGAGAACTTATCACCATGAGACTAATGAATGGATGAATACACTTTAATCAGAGATTAATGCCAGTTTCTTCATAAGAGTTTATTTTATTTTTTGAAACTGAATTTTTATTACTTTTTTTTAAAAAAAAATTTGAATTTTTTAAGATTTGATTTATGTTTCTCTTTAGTTTGTCAATTAGGGGAATAATATTTATTTATTCATATTTTGTATTAGTATTCAGAGTAATTTGCATATTTTCATTACAACTTGATTGCTTCTTAATTTTCTAATTTTATTTATCAATTAAAATTTTATAAATTCACTTTTTTTTCTGATATTGTATTAATAATTTTATTTTCATTATTAATTCAAACAATTCATTCTCCATATGATCCAAGAGATTTAATTTCATGAACATGGACTTTTATCCAAACTTTTTATTCCTGCTAATACCTTTGTACAAAATATTTGCTTTACTGAAATTTCTTAATGAGGATTAATTATGTTTTTACAAACGATTTTGTAATTAATTGAACTAAATTTAACAATAGTATCTTTATTTTTTTAAATATTTCATTTTATGTTGACCTATTTTTTCGGAGTATAAATGCGACTTATGTTGACATTCTCAAGTTGGTAGCCAGATACATTCTTATTATAAGACATACTGGGTGCTGCAAGATCAGCTAGAATCTATAGGTAGCATATATTTTTATGATAGGCTTTTTGTACACCAGATTTAATGAATAGAAATTACTTTTTGAGTGATTGCATTAGTAATATATTTAGATTTTACCATATTATTTGTATGATATGAAAATCATTGCTCATAGAATATAGGGCTACCTCAATAAGGTTTATCAGGTTGTATATGCTTTATGTATTAAACACTAAATCTGAAAGTTTTGCTTTTTTTAATAATATTTTTATTTAGGAAGGTTCATGCATCTCTTAAAGTGTACTATTTTTTTTTATATGCCATAGCATCGACCAGGAGGAAAATCCATAACAACCATCTGCAAACCACTGCTTGCTTGCAAGGCAGCTGTGCTGACCTCTTGGCTAACAATGCTTGACTAAAGTGTACTATTTTAATTAGTTAATTAGTATTTTTGCTAATTCTATTTACTAGATAACTGACGTTCAAGTTTGAGCTGAGTGAACTTTGAATTTTTTCCAGACACACACACATATATATATATGTATATATGTATGCATATTCAGAAAGATACTACCATAGCTAATCCAAGTTAGTTGTCCAAAAGTGAGCAAGTGAATGATCTTTAACAAGTTTTAGCTAAAAGGTAAAGTTAATTTGAAAAATTTGGTCAAGTGAATGTGATATATATTGATAAGAAGACATCATACTGCATGGATGCCATTTTGATTGTTACATTATCATTAAGTCTGTCTATGAATAGTTATATTTATATATTGGACTATTTCCATCACCTAATATGCCTATTGAATTTCTTTAGAAAAATTTAATTTTTTTTAAATATCCCAAATACATTCAAATGTTAGTAATAACATACAGGTTAGTATATGCACCTGTGCACTATTTCTAACAGTAGAATGTATTTGGGATATTTAAATAAAGTTAAATTTTTCTAAAAACATTCAATACATATAAAAGATGATGGAAATAGTCCAATATATAAATACAACTAAAATGTCATCATCACAAACCTTCAGGAAAATGTCTATAAATGATATTTATACATTCATAAATAAAGTATTTTTTTTCTTTATATTTGGCTGCAGAAAGGAATTTTCTATTAACTGAAAGGAGACCCTTTGATTCCTCTTGAAGGCTATAAAGAAAATGAGCAGGGCAAATTTCTAATGTCCACTCCATATTTTCTTGTCATTGCAGCTGTTATTACTATGTGATTATTCATATAGTATATGAACATGGATGGACTGCTCACCAACATGTATTAGCCAGCATGGTAAGTTTATTGGCTTTTTACCTCTGAGTTTAAGATCAAGAAACATCATGGTCTTTCTTCTCAGTTGCCTGATAAGGCAGAGTGAATATTTGTGTAAATAATAAATATTTTTCCAATACATATATACAATTATGACAGACAAAAGTAAATCATGGCTCTTATTCCCAGGAGGTTGTAAAGTCACAAACAAAGGAAGCGGTTGGTGGCCGAAGGCAGAGGATGCTAAGAATCTCCTGATTGTGGACCCAGGATGTCATTTGATGATGACTTTTTATTTAGATACTTACAACTGCAGATCACTTTCAAGTGAAAAAAGATTGCATGAATTAAAAGAAGAACTGTCTTATATTGAATGGAACATTATTGAACTTTGTGAAGTTAGAAGAAAAGGTGAAGAGACAATTGATTTAAAAAGTGGACATCTACTCTATTATAAAGGCACAAATATTGAAAATACAAGTGGAGTAGGATTCATTATAAATAAAAAGTGGAAGAACAACATTGTGGAGATTGATGGTGTATTGGACAGAGTGGCAAGATTAGTTATACAACTTAATAGCAGATACTAAATGCAGATAATTCAGGTTTATGCCCCAACAAGTTCTCATAGAGATGAAGTAGTAGAAGATTTTTATATGGATGTACAAAAGGCTTTTGATCAGAGTAAACAACATTTTAAAATTGTTATGGGAGACTTTAATGCTAGAATTGGTAAACAAATGAAAGATGAAAGTGCTGTAGGTAATTTTGGTTATGGTAATAGAAATGAGAGAGGACATAGACTTGTGGAGTTTGCAGAAAAAGAAAAACTTTATATTATGATTTCTTTTTTTGAGAAAAATGTTAAAAGGAAATGGACATGGAAGCATCCAAATGAAGGTACAGCAGAATTGGATTATATTTTGACTAACAGAAAATACATATTTCAAGATTGTAATGTTCTTAATAAATTTAACACAGGAAGTGATCATCGATTAGTAAGATGTAAGATACATACATGTTAATGCAAAACTAGAGAGACAAAAATTATTAAGAAAAACAATATTTACAATTGATATTCCTAATCTTCAGAAACATTCTAATGAATTTAAATTAGAACTTACAAATCAGTTTCAAGTATTAGTAGATTTTGAACATGATTCAGATTTGAATGAAATTAATATGAAAATAACTGATACACTTTTAAAAACTGCAACAAAGATAGCTGGTAGAAAAAAGCAGTAATTGACCAATAAAATTTCTACTGAGACTAGAGAATTTATGAAGAAAAGAAGGAATATGAAGATATACAAAAATGATGCATTAAAAAGGATTGAATATCTCAAATTTTGTAAAATGGTGCAGAAAAGAGTTGAAAATGATATAAGAAAGTATAACTGTGAACTAGCAAGGAAAGCTGTAGAAGAAAATAAAAGTCTCAAGAATGTAAAACAACATTTTGGTATTGGTAGGAAATTTATATCTGCAATAAGAAAAAAAGATGGAATTATTACTAAAAAGAGAGATGACATCATAAAATGGGTAGAAGACTTTTATCAAGAGTTGTATAGTAATAAGAAACAAGTACCTCCTATATCTTTTACATATCTGAATTGCCCAGAATTTTAAATGAAGAAGTGAGACATGTAATTAAATGTATGAAGAAAGGAAAGGCTCCAGGTAATAATGGAATTATAATTGATATATTAAAAGAAGCAGGTGAAGAAATAGAGTTTTTTTTTTTTAGCAAAGTTATATACCAAATGTCTAAATGATAAAGATGTACCAGATGATTGGAAGAATGCAGTATTAATATTAATATTTAAAATGGGTGATAAAGAAGATATTAGAAATTACAGACCTATCAGCCTTTTATCAGTTTTATACAATTTTTTTACCAAGATAATTACAACTCGTCTACAGAGAACATTGGATTTCCACCAACCAAGAGAACAAGCTGGATTTAAAAGTGGTTTTAGTACAGTAGATCATATCCAGGTATTGAGAGAAGTTATAGAAAAGACAAATGAATATGAGTTGCCATTATGTTTTGGATTTGTAGATTATGAAAAGGCATTTGATTCTATAAACATTTCTTCAGTGATTAAAGCATTGGATCATCAAGGTATAGATCCAGGATATTGTCATATTTTAAAGAATATTTATAACAATGCAACAGCAACAATTAGATTACATAATGATACTGGGAAAGTCAACATTGAGAAGGGTATAAGACAGGGTGACTCCATATCTCCAAAACTTTTTACAGCAGTGCTGCAAGAAGTATTTTGTGGATTAAAATGGGAAACTAAAGGAGTGAAAGTAAATGGAGATTATTTAAGTCATTTAGATTTTGCAGATGATGTAGTTGTTTTTTTGCAAATAATGCTTTAGAGCTGCAGGAAATGTTGCAGGAGTTATCAGATGAAAGTAGGAAAGTAGACTAAAGATAAATGTTAAAAAGACTAAAGTAATGTTTAATGGATTTTCTCAAAATATGAAAATAAAGATTGATTATGATGAGTTAGAAGAAGTTAACAGTTACAAATACCTTGGTCAGATTATTAATACAGATGGAAATATAATTTTGAAATTAATCATAGAATTAAAACTTGTTTGGATTGCTTTTGGTAGAAATAACTTGATACTAAAAGGAAATATGCCTATGTGTTTGAAAAAGAAGGTTTTTAACAAATGTGTTTTACCAATTCTTACTTATGGATCTGAGACTTGGACACTTAATAGAAGAGCAATACAGAGACTTCAGACCACTCAAAGAAGTATGGAGAGATGCATGTTGGGAGTAACAAGAAGAGATTGAAAATGCAATGTATGGGTAAGAGAACAAACAGATGTTACTGAGCTCGTTGAAAAAAATTAAAAAATTGAAATGGAGTTGGGCTGGACATATTCCTAGAAGAGATGATAATAGATGGACAATTGAAATCTTAAACGGGATTCCAAGAGATTTAAAAGGCCCAGAAAGAGACTGCATGTGAGATGGATGGATGAAATAAGAAAGTATGCAGAGGTGATGTGGAGAAAGAAGCTAAAGATCAGAGAAGATGGATTGAACTTGGAGAGACCTTCATCCTGCAGTGGATTGATAATGGTTGATGATGATGATGATTCTTCACATTTTTTATAAGAAATGTCCAGCATAAATATGTACCATTTACTAATCAAGCTGATATATATTTAACCTTTTATAAGAATAAAAATTTTTAACCTCTGAACTTTTTTATACACAGTATATAATAATAACAAAACTACTTTTATCGATTTTATTTTTTTATTCATCCGCAATTTTTTATATATATTTTATTTGTGTTTCAAAAATAATTTGATTTTTTTTTATAAGCTTTATAGATTGCATCAAGTCTTTTCTCCTCATTTTTATAAAAAAAGTGGATTTTTCAAGTGCTTGTTAGGAAGAAGGTCAGTATCATCTGATTATCAATAAGCAGTGGAATTGCAAAATGTATTCCCTAAATTTTTTTTTCTTTTTTTTTATATATTAAAATTGCATGAGCGCTATTATTTACTTGAAGATAATTATTTAAATATTTGCAACAAATAAAATTAAAACTAGAAATACATTTATAGGCATGTATTACTATTTTTAAATAAACTTTATTACTAGTAATTTTCGAAAGAGGTAAAACTTTTGTAACCTGGAGGGGGGGGGGATTAAGGAATGAAATTAGAAAAATTATACGTACGTTTAGTAGAGTATATTGAATGCTAGGGGCTTGCGTGATTTAGTACAGTGATAGAATGGAGACTGAAGTTCAAGAACCACGATTCGTGATTCCGGTCTGTCATTTCTGGTGTTCGAACTGTTTTTGAATTCACGAAGAAATAAATTAAATATCCAATAAAATAGCATACAAGTATAAAGAATTATGAAACCTCAATTTTTAAAAATAAAGAAAAACAAACGAAAGGGAAAATAATGCCAATTTACTTTAAGCACTACATAACTAGATCGTCCAGCAGTGTCGACAATAGACATACCCTTGATCAAAGTTATAGTTGATATTTTTGCTTATTGTTATTTTTAGACTTCGGATTATTAATACATGAATGATATTTAAAAAGGGGATTTATTCCCAGACTTTCAAGCTCTCTACAATTATCCACTCTATCCAATATAACCGATACACATGACCACTTACACGTGAAGAAGATAAATGATCTTCAATATAGTTTTTTATGCTGAACCAGCACTCATCAGTTAGTTTGTATTATCATCTCCCTCACATACATACAATCAGTGCTTGGTTTACATTAAGATAGCGAATCTACATATTTTAATGGACAGGCTTCAATCCTCTCCACTCTCCACCTTTTCAGCGATCCATATCATTAAAAATCTGATGATGGAATACTCAAGGGCTGACTTATTATCTGTTTGTTTTCTCAATGACCTAATCTTTTTGTGATAAAGTCTTTTTATCTTATTGTCAATTATCCTTTTTCTCACTATTGATAGTTTAAGCATTTTAGCTTTTTAATAAATTAGATTGTTTTATAGAACTGAACTAAAAAAAAACCCCTGATGTTTTGTATTTCATGTTGAAGTTTGAGTCTTACCTGATTAAATATCAATTTAATATTTGTCTGTTGACTGTTCATGATATTTTTAAAGTTTTTATTTTTTATTTTTTTATTAACACTACAGTTCAAAAGCTTCAATACTTTCTTTATTTTCATTTTTTGATATCCAATATTTATATCCACAAAGTTGTAGGAAATATCTTAGCATAATTTTTTTTTTTTTAAAAAAGGCATGTCAATAAATCTAAAGAGTTTTGCTGACTTTTTACCACAACCTTATTCAAATTCCTTCTGCAATAAATCTTTTGATTCTAAATCCTATGTTGTTGATAGAATGGTTTGAAAAATCAAAATCTCAATGATCTTTATGTATTCACTGTTTATTTTAAAATCAGTTGCTGTCCTTGTCATAAAGAATTAAATAATTAAATGATGTTTTGGTTCAGAAATTTGTAAATTATTCAAACATTGACAGAAGTAGACTATAATTCACAGATCATGAGCTTCAGTCTATGTAATTATATTACTGAACATAAATCAGGCAGGCCTATCCCTACCATTATAATCATTGACTTCTTCATTATTACCTAAAACACCATATTTTTACTTCATTGATTAACATTTCTCATGACAAGTTTTTCCTATTTTATTGTTATTCTCAATTTTAAGATTGTTGTTTTTCACCCACAAATTAAATTAATTCACAATTATCTCTGTTTAATATGACTTCCACAATCAATATGGGAATTGAATCAGTGTTTCTTTATCAATGTAAAACCATCTTATATAACTTATTTTCATTGATACTTTTCAAAGATTCTTCATAAAAACAATGAAAACTTTAATATATCCATTTTCCTAAGAATATTTTATAATCTAGTATAGTCAACTGATATATAAACTTTTTAAAATATTTTCTAATCTTATCACTTGACTAACATATTTCAGCAATGATGCCTTTTGTTCCCTAGTCTTTTCTAAAATCAGTTTGTACAAATCAAAGTTCTCTTAAATAAATTCTCTTTTTAAATGTAAGATTCTCATCAATTCTGGCAATATTCAGCATAATCTGATTTTATTGGCACATTGTATCAAGGCTTTTTTTTGTGTGTATAATGATATAATTTTTATTCTTCCAATATGCAGATCATTGAGTGCTTTTACAAATTATCCATATAATTTGGTGAACATATTTCTTTATTCATAAGTTTAAATATATGGAAAATATTTAGTTTAAAAAAAGCATTGACTTGTCCAATAATTCATTTTCTCATGTTAATTAATTAATCAATTCTTTGAACAATAGTCTCTCCCCCTCCCCAAATTATTTGAAATGATCAATATGCTTTCTAAAGATGTTGCCATCAAAATATATCAGAGTATTCGATGCTGAGTTATTACTATTATTATTACATATTTTCCCATCAATTTGAACTCTGACATTAATAATTGGATATTTTTATTAACAGATATTATGTTCTATTATGTGCGTGTGTCTAATACACACGTGTGGGTATGCATATAAAATTTGTATGCTTTCCTCATATACACAAACATAAAAATATATAGAGTTACATTATATTTCTAAATCACAAAACCTATATACATATATATTTAATATTCCAATAAAAAAAGATTGGAATGAATATTTTGAATATGTATGCATAGCAGTATATATATGTGAAGAGTATATTTCTGATAGTTATTATTATAAAATAGAAAATAATTATAAAATTAAATTAAAGACAACTTATAATGATGCTTTAAACATGTATCAAGGTTCTCTCCATACCTTATTATCTCAGAAAAAAATATTAAATGCAGATATATATTTTCTAATACATGCAAAGTAAAAAAAAGTGGGCAGAATCCCGCACAACTAAACGGTAGGAGCCAATATAAAAGAATTAAGATTCTAGAAATAATTTCATTAATAGATGATATAATGATTAGAATTTTTTTTTTTAAAAAAGAAACTAATAAAAAAATTGTGTGAATTATTCTATTAATTAAATAAATTTATAAAAGAAGAAATTATAGAAAAAACTTTATCGAAAGTGAATAAAGACTGCATATTTAATACAATAAGACAAAAGAAAAAAACCTTTGTCAACAGGATCATCAATAATTTCAGTAGGCAAATAAGAGAAATTAAAAGTAAAAAACAAAAATGGATTTGATTTTCCTATATAAAATATTAATGCATTTAGATCACTAAGAGGATTACTATAGAACACTTTTGAATGAATTTTTTCAAATGTCTTTATATTATACTGATAGAAATTCAGTCTCACTAAAATAAATTTGCAAAATAACATTTCTATATACAATTAATTTGATCAAATTTTATGTAAATCACTGCACTGAAGTCTATGTTATATCTCAATCTCCAAGTCTGCATGTCTGTATAGAAAGTTAGATAAATAATTTTTTTTTATTGTTATCAGAAAAATAACTTAGTAAGAAAAAAAACTTGAAACTAAAATTTTTCGATAAAACAAAATATGTTTACATTAATAATACATAAGAGGTTGGGGTAAAAATGATGAAGATATTATACAGGAAAGTACTTTTAAGTATTGTGATAAAAATACATTTATTATAATTCCATGGTAATAAACTATTAAAATCAGTCTTTAAATCTGCAGAAGTACTTTCGGTTAATTTAATGGCAGTTGAGGCAGATTTAAGAAATTAACCGAAAGTACTTCTGCAGATTTAAAGACTGTTACGTTAAATTTATTGTTTTTATTATAATTCCAATTTTGTTTTAATTAACGGACATTTTATTTATATTATTATAATTCATATTTTTATTATTTTTTATTAAAAATAATTAAGTATAACGCAGCTTATCTTAATTATTCATCTATCAAAAGACAGATTTTATTCATCAGATTATTTTATTTAAGCTTTTTTTAATCACTTTACCTTTTAAAAACCTTGCAACTATTTCTTTCTTAAAATCACCTTTTAACTTTTCTATTCTAATTTGCTTTATTCTAATTTTTTACAGTTTTCCCCAATATAATTTATTTATATCTATGTTCAATTCTCTTCATTTTTTACTTCCTCTATAAATATTTTTTTATCACTTGCTCTTACCAATACCTCTTTCCAATATTACTCTTTTAACTTAACTTTCTTTTTTGAATCTATACTTGTTAGACCATTTTTTCCCCTAACAAGCAATTAACAAGTCTCTTTTTTTGTCTATCTTCAAAAACTCATGCAGTCATCTAAAAGCTTTATTAAAAAACTGATTGATTAATCATTGCAAGTCTTATTCTAATTTCTTCATTACTATTTATACAATCAATTCATCAACATTTCAATTATTTAAAATGTATTTATTTTTTCCAAAATTATAAAAAATGTTTTATTATATATGCATTAGAATTATTAAAACTTATTTTGCTGTTTCAACAAAAGACATCAAATAAATTAGATTAAACAAATGTATGGTAAATAACAGCAAACTGTTTCATTGGCCACCAAGTACTAACACTTGAATTTAAAATGTAGATCTGTTTACTTTTCCCTGCACCATTTATGCAGTTCTAGAGTGACAGACTCTGTTTTTTAAGATCATAAATCTCACCCAATTTTATTACTTTTAGTACTCAAACTTCTTATGAATCCCTGAACAATAAAATGTTCCCTTTATGGTTTGGTACACTAATAAGAATTGAAAATTCTAGAATTTAAGATTATCAGATTATACCCATTTCTGTCATTTCTGCCACTCAAACTTCTTATGAATTTTCAAGTAATAAAACCACTTTTTTTTATTTTTGGAGTGGATGAACAAATAGCCTTCCTGTGACCCATCCTGCAAATAGTAAGCATTATCCATGTGGAAACCAGACTTCATCTTGATGAAATCCTGATTAAAGATAACAAATTATGAAAATACATAATAAAACTATTAACATGAATTCTAGCAATATTATGAGGATAACAACACCAGAACTATAGGAACAAAGATTCTAAATTCTCAAAATAAAAAAACCAACTACATGGTGTTATTAATCAAAACCATTACAGATGCCAGGTTTTCTCTTTACAAAGTAATTTTTCTTTACCTAGGAACAAAATTAAATTACCTTGGTTTAATATTGAAGTATATCAAAATCAAAAATGGAGATCCTCTCTACACATTAATTGATCAGTACAATGAATGTTGTTGAAAATATATTTAAGGGAATTTATTCATCTAATAATTTACATCTTTTGAAAATTCTTGGATTTATTTTAGTTATTGATAAAATGCTCTCAAAATATGGCTTGGCCACTTGTTTCAAATCATCGTGTTAAGCAAATTACTTCTTTAAAGATAGTTCAAATGATTTTGCAATCATCATTTGAGTCCATAAATTTTATTTTAAGAACTAAACTTCTCAATAGAAATTGACTCTACCTTCCTCTTCCAGATCTTTGTATACCTTCTATATTTCAATTCTTATAGTACTCTGTGGAATTATGTAAATAAGAATTAAGTAAGGTCATTACTTTAAGGCTGCCAAACAAGAAAGAACATTCCATTCAGGCAAATAACAAACAGAAAAAACTTTTGCTTTGTTTTAATTACAAATGATTTATCTTTTCCTGCTGAAATCCCCCCACTATGACCACCACCACCATAACCAGTTCAAATCTAATTATTCTTAAAATTCACATTCATATTTTGAAAAAAAAATTTGTTGCAAGGTGTAATTAAAGAAAATTAAGTGAAGCCAATATACTGAATATTCTAAATTAAAATGTTAATAGAATCTCCAATTCTCTCTTATTATAATAGGTTTTACAAATTTTTAATAACAGCTTCTAAAGATTCTATTCCTCATAATTTTATCAAAGGCAATTCATTCCAGGTAAGAACAAAGTCATTAGTACACTTTATAGGCAATTATTGTTTAGAAAATTGTTGCCAAATTTGTAAAATCATTGGATGATACTTAAAAAAAAAATTGGAGAGACACTGTAGAGAAGCAAATATTTATAAAATCTTGTCATAAGATTTAGCCACTTTCACATAAGCTTAATAAAAGTAGAAGTATCACTAATTTCTAATACTGCTAGTGACATTATAAATCTTAAATGTCAGACTTCTAGATTGATAGAATGAGGAAAAGTATGATTAGAGTAGAATTGCAAACATTATTTTTTCTGCAATATTCCTTTAATATCAGTCTGATAAAACCAGTAAATGTTGGTGAATTGGAACATGCATTATTGTTTTAAACTAAAAAGAGCTTCAGGAGCAGATATAATATCAATACTTCCAATTTTTTTTAAAAAACTTAGTACTTATAGTTAAAGCTAATTTGCATACGTATTTACATACATTATCATTTATCAATGTCAGCAATGATTTAAAATCTATTTTAGCCATGAATATGAGGGGGAAATCCTCGAAACTACTAGGCCTGGATTAATTTATTTTGATTTTTTTTGTTACCACTAACAGCTTCTTCACCCAGCATGTTAAAGCACTTGTATATACTATTAAAGCATCATTGAAAAAACTATTTAGTAATGTTATTCATGAAGAAATAGAAGCATAATTGTAGCATTCTTAAACCACATAAATCTAACAATGATCCAAAAAGTTATTACAATATTATAACTATATGCTTTCTACAAGCTTATTGAAATAATATTTTAACAAAAATTTTGGCAGAAACTGAGAACCATTGTCTTTAGAATAGACTATGTTTTCACCAGGAAGAAGCTGCTATGAACAAGTTTTATCTTTAACCATTCACTAACTTAAAATTTGGTCTAATCTTTACTGATTCAATCTGTCTAATTTTGTTTGAAAAAATTGTCTTTTTTAAAAGTTTTTAAAAATCTTAAGTGCAGGGAAATGATTAATTTATTTGAAAAATGCTCTCCTATAGCTAAATTCAAATGACCCTAAATAATAATCATTGTAGGTACAAACCTTTACAGAATGTGATACCTCAACATTCATTCCTCTCACTTACTTTATCAGTGATTCTCTGAAAACAAAATACAGGAAATTCATTTGCAGTGATAATATTACTTTGACTTCTCAAATGAGGTCCTTTCCTAAAATAGAAGTCTCTTACTAAGAGTATAAAAAATTGTAATGAAGTGTGCTCAGTTTTTCTAAACCACTGGGAATTTATTTCATAATATGAATACAAACTTTGGTAATAATAAACTGAAAACAATCCTACCTTATGTTATTTAGAAGTAATATTGGATCACAGACTAATTTATTTTATTCATTTAGTAAGGTTAAATCAAAGTTAATTTTTAGGAACAACATTCTTGGAACTAGACAGCACTACTTGGGGATGTGATACAAATACTTTATGAATATCTTCTTTAGCATTAGCATATTCTGTTGTCAAATATTGTGCCCTCATTTGGAAAAAAAACTCTTATAAACTTTTAAATATTCAAGTAAATATTTCCATAATAAATATTACTAGCACATTCAAGTCTACTTCTTTTCAGTGACTTTCTATTCTTTTACATATTGGTCCACTGGATATCAGAAGAGAATTTGCAGATCTGATACCAGTAACTCAAGATTGATTTCATTATCAAACTTATTTAAAATCAATATCTTTTTTTTTTTGCATATTTAACCAAAAATCTACAATCAAAAAATTATTGTTAATAAATGAAATTATGAGATTCCAAACAAATATCCTTTTTAATATCAAATAATTAGGCTAGCTGGATTTGATCTTCCTATACACAACTGGAGTCATATCAATAGATTCAGGACAATTCATGGTCATTATGCCTGTTTTATATATGAAATTTAAAAGTCACTGACTTTGTAGATGAGCACAAACATAGCCCATGAATCACTCAATTAATGTTTGCTGAATCGATAGCTGCAGTGGTGAAATTGAAAGGTTTAATAAAGCCTCTAGTGAAGCTATCTTTGCACAACAATATCTACAAATTTCTTTCAATTTGTCTAAAAAAAAATCAATATTCTAAATAAATAAGAAATTTGGTCTTTTGACTTGGTCTTATATGAATTTTTTTGATTTTGTTACCAGTTTATTATTTTTTTGACTAATAATTACATAATATTCATTTTTAATAGGTTTTTTTTTATAGTTTTGTTATATGTGTCATTGTTTTATTTCTTTTTTAGACATTAGTATGGTTTTTGTATTAATGATATATATATATATGATTAAAATATATATATATATATGATTGGAAATAAATTATCAGCAAGATTTATTAAAATGAGCAGAAATTAGCTCTATCTTGTAATTCTAAATTATTAATAATATTGAATGAGTTTTTTGACATCTGCATACAACAAAACACTTTTCCCTATTCAATATAATTTGGCAGATTAGCTATTTCTATAAGAACTGGTAAAGTAAACATTACTAGCATGTGCAAAACTTGTCAATTCATTGATTTTATATATTTATATATAAGTAAAAAATCTTGTGGCATAATGACCAGGAGTTTGAAACTGAGCAAAACATTTTTTTTTTAAATAGAAGGTTCATAATCAAACAGTTAGTGATTCAATTGTGAGTAAGTAAATGGGTAGTTAGCAGTTTTTAACAATAGTATAAAATAAAAATTAGAAAATTGCTAAAACTCATTATTTAGCAGTGATCCAAAATAATGAGTAATGTCTTTTATTTGTCTGTTTATTTTGAGATGTCCCTAAAGTAGCCTTTATTTTTAATGGACAGACTATTTAAAAAATATTTTATCACATATATAACTCTTGATTAAGGAAGCAAGAGTATTTATTATTCAATGTCAAGACTAGGATAAAAATGAGATGACAAAACAATATTATATTTGTTGTTTATTCCTCAAATAAAATGGAAAAAAAAAAGCTTTTGAAAAGCTTAACTTTAAGACTACTAGACATTTTACAGAAAGATTATTCAAACAAGAGAATTACGTGGCTATCCATTACTGAGATTTAAGTTTGTTTACATAAATTAATTTGGGCTTATTTATAAATTGAATTTTTTTTGAGAGATAGAAATTTATTTTTTAGATTTGCTCATATTGCTTAAGCAATCATATGCTAAACTGGCAATTATGATATTTTACTATTTGTTGCGATTTAAGTGTCTATGATTCTTGTGTAAAATGTTTAGTGCTTTTTATATCAAGTTTTTAAAAAAAAATGCTTGTAGAAGCCTCATCCATGTTTAGGCTCTTTATATATCTTCACTTGAAAAGTGAATAACAGTTACGAAACAGTTCGCTTTGAGGTTGAGAGGTTTAGTGCTTAGATTAATTATTAGTTTATGTTCTGACTTGCTTGAGCTTAGTTGTGTGCGTGTTTGCTCCACATAAATTATATGTAAAATGTATATCAAATTCACTGTCCAAAGAAAAATTGGTACTTATTTTTAATGTTTATACAGAATATATAAAAGTTAATGAATGTTTATAGGACTACAGTTATATATATTTATTTATTTGAAAATAATTTTCTACATTGTCTGAGTTACATTAAATAAGTCATGATGAGTCAGTAAGTAGCAACTTTCTCTTTATTCATTTGACATTCTAGTTTCTTTTAGCCAATTATTTAGACTAGCGAGAGTACCTTTTTCTCATTTCCTTCCTAGAAGTGCAGAAAAGGTTCTAGAACTTAGTGCCTTGAAAACAGCTTTAAAAGGATTTTAGTGTGTGAGAAAATGTTGATTATAATTTAGAAAAAAAAACCCAAAACATTCGATTATAGTGTCAGCTTCATTCTTTTTGCATTAGTTATATATTATATTAACAATAAAATGAAATGATACATTTTATTACTTGTAAAATATTGCATAAACTATTTTTTTTAGTGTAATATAATTTAATAATATTTCATAGAAAGTTGCCAAATAATAAAATAAAAGATTCATAACCGAAAATACAATTTTTTAATTAGTGACATTTTTAAATATTATAAAACATTAAATTAAAATGAATTAAAATATTTCTAATAATTACTATATGAGTTTATACCTTATTTCTTTACATTCACCCTAAATATTTTTATTGAACACACACACATATATATGTATATATTATTTTTCAAAGTTTCCAGCCTTCTGTATATATTTTTGTGTAGATGTAAAGTCTTTTAGCCAATTAGCAGTAACTGAGCAACGTGATAATGTGATAAAATTCGTATATCAACAATAGTAGTTTACTTTTGCTTATCAACCTCTTAACAATTTATATCAACATCTCGAATTAAATACTGAAAATATTTGCATGTTTCATTCATTATACAATTTTTGTAAAATATTAAGTGAAATCATATAGATAGTTAGTTATTTGAAAAAATCAAATGAAATTTGAGTGCCAAAATATAAAGTTGAGTTCAATAGTACTCTTTAACTAACCAAAATAAATGTAAGTTTTCAAGTTAAATACTATGCTTAAGTGTACAGGTTATCATTTCTATTTACAATTAAATTAGCAATCTGGAAAATACATTTAGATAATTTTAATCTTCATTAAAAGTAATCCAAATAATGTTTTAATATATTGCATACATATATCAAAATTTACAAAGCCAAATATTTTTTAAGCTTTCACCTTATAATTATCGAGATGTATTAAAATCCATCTAGAAATACAAAAGTTTCCAATGTGATTACAATTTAAAGATATGATTTATTATGCAATCTGATTTTTTCATAACTGGGAAGCCACCAAACTACTACTACGTACTACTAACAATATTAAACAATAAATACATAATATTTTGTACAGTGTGTTGTGTTCATAAACAAAAATTAAAAATAATAATGTGCATGCTCCATTAAATAAAACCAGTAATGTTTTTTTTTTCAATTTTGGCACTAAATTACATAACCAATAAATAGAGAATGTACTTTGTTAATCTTGTTATTGTTGGAATAATGTATTTTTTTCAGATTTTCTATTAATAAGAAGACAATAAATGTGTGATGCTTTTTTAATTGTGCAGTTGTTGAATACTAAAAAAATTATTTACTTTTCTTCATTAAAATATTAATAATAAAGAGAGAGTTGTATTCATATCAATTTTAAGGTCAGAGAAAAGAAAATTAAACTTTTGTCTAACATTTGTCTTCATGGTTTTAGCTTATTTCTTCCAATTTCTTCATTAAATAAGAACAATAAGTATGTGAGAATTGTTTTGTTTCATCTTTCAATTGTTTTATCTGTTGCATTGTTTGGATCAGTTAGTTAGAGTGCCCAACTTGAGATCAGGACTTCCCAGGATTGATTCTGGTATTTACAGGTCTGGTACTCAAATTTCATATGAACTCCTGAGCAAGAAAGCCATACCTTTTTTTATCTGTTGGAAAATGTGGCAGAGAGCAATCTAGACCTCTTTAAAGCCTTCCTTCAAGACTTTTATGCCAATTAAAACTGCTAAGTTTTGCTTTTCTTTTATTATAGTTTTGCTTGGTAGCATTTTCTCAAACAATAAAAACAAAATAATTTTATTCTTGCTGTTTGTTCTTATTATTTGTTAATTGAATTTTAATGCAAAAAATCTAATTTTACTCCTCTAGTTTAAGAAATTAAAAACTCGCTACTTGTTCACCATTTTTTTTTTTTATCACAAAAAACGTGTTTACTGGGGAAAAAATATTATTTATTCATACTATTTTCTTTTTTAAAAAAGAACAAAGAATCTTTATTCAATGCTAAATTTTACAGTGAAATAACATAGTGGTTGATATAAATCTATATTGAAGCAGTCAATCTTAGCTTAAGATTGAGCTTCATGGGGTCATCTACTAACCTGTGTTTAAATCCTATATCCCATCCTGCTCCTTAAGTCATGTATATATATATATTATGTATATATTTGAGATGCGCACCTAAAATTTATAAAGTTTAACTTTCCAATATTTATTATTATTAATTTTTTTATTTATTATTAATTCTTTTTTATTAAAGTACATAGGTGCGGCTCAAATATATGTATTATAGGAGCAAACATACTAACAAAATATTAATATTGATTTTTTAAAAATATTTTATTATACATCATTTTAAAACTTTTTCTTTTTAAATTGTTTTTCTATTAAATTGTATATTTTGTCAAAATCCAAGATGGAAGATGCAATCGCTAATTGTCCAAAAATAATTAAAGAGGTGGAAACATAATATTGTTTTAATCTTGGGAAGGAATTTTTAATTAAAGTTTTTACTTAAAATAAAATGGGGATTAAGATTAAAGATTTTACTTTTATATAAACATTTTTGTCAAATCTTTTTCCAATCTAGAAATAGATTTGAATATATTTTTGGAATATTATTTAACATTTGCATCTTCGAAAACAATCGACAAAGAAAACTTAAAATTTCTGTTGGATTAAAGATTACGTTTAAGCTAGAGATAAGAAATTGAAAGCATTCTTCAAATACCTGGACAGGAGTATAAAATGGCCTAATTTTGATCACCAACAGATTGTCTACTATTGTGAGAACTGATTGCTACTAGACTCTACACTGCTTTGAAATCTTAAAAATAATGATCTAGTAGAAAGCCTTTCCCGACCTTTGTGGGTCATCTTCTGCTGCCGTAATATCCTGCTGCCCTGATTTGAAGAAAAGCCTTAAAAAAGGACTATGGAATGCTGAATGGAAGCTGGCTGTCACCAAGAAGAACTCACATGGATCCATTAACTGCCATACTTTGAGAATGGACTCTTAAATTGTGCAAAGTAATGATTTGCATACCACCTAAAAGTAAATTTAGCTGACTAATCTTGAACCCTACTATCAATTTCTCCTAATGTATGATTTAACTTTGTAACTTTTCTAATATGTAAATTGCTCTCAAATAATTTCTATAAATTTAATTCTCTCTCATATGCTCTAACTTTCTTTAACTTTGGTGTGGTCATTTATTTATATGTATTTATTACTTAATTTTATATGTCTATTTTACTTATTATTAATATGCCAATCTCAAGCAATCTGATGAGTTGAATTTCTAAAATCTTCTCTTCTTTTTAAGTAAACATCCATGAATTAAGGTTACTAATGTACCCTTAAAACATAATGCATTATTAATTAATACGCTCAACAGATTGTTTTTACGAGTCAACATTTTGTTTAAGTTTTAATATAAAAATTTATTATTTGTTTAACTCTAGATTCTACCTGGGGTGAATCCAGAAATTAGGCTAATTAATGCTCTGAAATCTTATATATTTTATAAATGTTATTTATTCAATTCTGAAAGGGTAACTGCTAGTTTTACTTTATTTTTCATACTCTTAAAATATCAAATATAGTGCTTAAATATTCCAGTTATTATAAAATCTACAAAGTGGGATTGAATTATTTTAAATAGCAGAAAAGGGAGGAGTAAAAACTTAATATCTTTTATTAAAAGAAATCTTCTTTATGTATATATTATAGTGGCATAACATATCATTTTTATAAATTATGGCATTTAAACAAGGGTCATTTATTTTAAAGCAGTAAATTGTATTCAATGTCATTAGTAACACTTATTCATACTTTGTTACTGACATTCAGCTCATCATCGTAAATATATATATATATATATATATATATATATATATATATATATATTATATATATATATATATATATATATATATATGTGCTTCTAATCTGGGGGTTGTGACAGGATCAAACCCATAGATTTTATCCTTATCTCCACTTATTTCATATAAAAAGGTCTCTGGTGGTGATTCCAGTATGACTGGCACACACTATGCTTATCCACTTTCTTTGTATAAAAGGCCTGCATGTCTGTGATGTCCATGGCATGCCTTTCCACTTTTCTCTAAGCACTACCCAAGAAGGGGGTCTTAGACCATTTTTCATCCAGAAGCACAACTTTTCCTGTTATTTCTGCACCAATGTCAGTACCACCACTTTTTCATATTATTATTTCTTTTGCTTATGACCTAATTTTAGTGCTGTAATATTAAAATTGTGCTCTGCTCAATATATATATTACTAGTTTTGTTAATTAAAATGTTATTTCAGTCTTCTTATACAATCCCATTGTCATAATTTATTTCTGTATTTAAGAGTATCTAGCTGCCTTGGGAAAAATAAGGTGTTCATCTAGCTTTCAATAAATATTTTGTCATATAACTAAATGTAATTTTCAAATGTGTTTTACTTATTTTCATGACTGTGATGGCATGAAAATAGTTTATATTATATCTGTAATGAATCCCAAAATGCTCCTCGAAATAATATGTTAATCACTATGTTTCAGAACCGTGAATCTAAGCGTTAATGACAATCTTATGTAATCTTATTAATAATTGATTAGAATCTTAATACTGTACCCACCAAAGATGTGTGATAATGTATATATACTATTTAGTTAATAAAAGGGCATATGAAAACCCATAGCATGAATTTCGCTATGTAATTATATACTGTTTGGTAGATTGCTTGCTCATTCATGCAATACTAATGTATGCAATTGATTTATAATGTATATAATAATTTATCATATTAAACTATTTTTATTGTCTAAATTTGTTTGAATTCCTGTTTCTCTACTTCCACACATACAACTATGTATATGCATATTTTAATTTAGTTAAAATTGAGTCTCATTGTTTTCTCTGCTCTGCTAGTGGGTCAGACTTAAGAAGAAATTCTCATGTGCTATCATTATATGTTATTCATTAGGTGTTTGATCTGGAGCTTAGAGATTGGATTCAAATTCAGGTTGGTCCCTGACCTAAATATTGGGCTTGACTAGGTTTGAAGTACATTTTTTGAATTCCCACTCATGTTAGATGGATCAACATGTTTTGACCGGTACAATATTTATAATTTTAAACCCAAAAAAATAATTGTTTTTGACAGCCAATATGCATTGTCTGGTATCCTATATAGAACAAACATGTTCTCAAGAAAAATTCAGATCGAACCCAGTCCAATAGGAAAGGCAATTAAGCTCCATGTTGCCACCTGAATATCCAGTGACATCAGTGTTCTATCTCTAAGCTTACACCCTTTTGAGCATATTGTGGAAGGCAATTAAGGTCCATGTTGCCACATCAATATCTGGTGACATCCGTGTAATATCTCTAAGTTTACACCTTTTGGGCATATGGTGGAATAAGTTCACAGTGTTCTTTGTCATTGGGTTAAACATGATCTTACATCTGATAGACCATAAAATATACAACAGGAATATCAACATTCTGATAGAAAGAAAATATCCATTTTAATACAATCCAATAATGAGAGAAGAGAAGGTTTTGTTTGTTTTGTACTGGCTAGTGCTTCAATTCTATGTATATGGAGCATCTAACAATGGAACAGAACATGAGGAGTGGTCTGGTCTTCAACACTCTTAATGTAACATCTGCCTAAGAAAAATGGTGTGAATGATTTAATCAGGTTGCCATTTTTCCTGTGGCACCTAGTGTCTAATATTTTTTTGGCATCACTCACTTTTGTATCTGACTAACAGGGCTTGTTTGTATTCCCCAAACTTATGAGGTGCCTTGAATATCACTGCATGTGATCATGATCTTGCCCTCTTCACTTAACTGATTTAGCATAAAGTATCTTTCTAAGCTACTAATGTGTTCAGTGGGAGCTTCAGCTATCTTCCTAGAAAATATATGTATTTTTAGAAACTGATTAACAATTGCAGGACTATTATTCAGTGTATGAGTGTTTATATTAATGCTCTCTAGTCTGTGATTGTTTACATCAATATTGGCTTCCTTTGTGCTTGTCTTACCAATTTTTCTAGGTGTTTCATATTGCCTATTATTGTCTACATTTATTCTATCAATTTTATATATTAAATTATTAATTTCTAATTTAAATTTTCCATTATCCTTGAATTTTCTAATTTATTCTTTGCTACTGCTTCATGTAACAGTTCTATTTTTCCATATTATTCCAATTTATTTTTGTCAGTTTTTTGATAGCTGATTCAATTGTATTTTCTACTTGATTTAGACTTCCATCTATTTTTTCATAATTGCTTCATTCATTTTTTTATAGCCTAATTTAATCGGAAGCTCTAATTTTACAAACATTTGAGTTTGGTTTTCAAGTCTTATGTTTGTTTTATTATTTTGATTCCCCATTTTTTCAAGTTTCATATTTGTTTCATTATTTTGATTTTTCATTTTTCAACCTTTATATTCATTTCTTCAGCTAATTTTGCTTTTTGGGCTCTTCAGATGTGTCTTTATTTTGACTTTTAAGCACTTTGAACATTTTCATCATTCATTATCATGACATCATTATTTTCTTGCTTATTCAAGACTTCTTATTTTTCATTTTTATTTTGTTGTTGTTCATTACTGGGAACATTTTTTAATTCTTGTACTTGAGTTTTCATTTTTGCACTTGCTCTCATAAGCATTTACAATATTTAATGTTATGGTTTTTAAATGATATTTACCTTTGTTTTTCAATATTGCTATTGTTTTACTCTTTCTTTCTTTCTTTCTTTCTTTCTTTCTTTCTTTCTTTCTTTCTTTCTTTCTTTCTTTCTTTCTTTCTTTCTTTCTTTCTTTCTTTCTTTCTTTCTTTCATTTAATTAATCTAGTATACTTTTTCAAACTGATTTAATTTATTTATCCTAACATTTAATTGGTGTGTTTACCTGTTCTTTCACACCAAAATCTTTTTAACATTGACTGCCTGCTTATTTATGATCCTATCAGTATTGTTTTGAGACATCTACTTTTAGACCATTTCAATTATTTTTCATTTGCCTATGTATTTTTAAAATTTTAATTATATTGCTTATATTCTCTTTCAACTGTACACACATCCCCCCCCCCCCAATTATTGTACTATAACAAAGTTATTATTTTAGTGTTATCCTCTCTTGCATCCCACAAAATTATTAACTTTTATTTATTTTTCAATTTTTTGCTTTATCTGATAGCTAAGGGAATTTTTGTGCACTTACACTGGTAAAGTGGATTATATAACACTTATTTTATATGTGGGCTTTTATACCATTAATTTGGAAAACAATAACATGTAATTGTTTATTTGGGCACTCACATTAGTGTGGCCATTATATGATTGTTCATCTGAGCACTCAAGTTTGGGCAGCAATTATAATGGAACCTCACTTTTATTTAGTTATTGTTTTAAACAATTAAATAATTTTATATCCAAACTGTTACACAAGCAGAGGGGAAAATATAATTAATATTTTACATATGCCTATAAATACATAGACTGCAGCCATCTTTCAAAGCCATTACACCTGCTCTATGATGGTTAAATTTAAATACTTCTCCAACAATATTTTTATTCTAATGAGTGTAGAACGTGGACACCATTTAGAGAATTAACTGATTTTAAATGCTTCTAGTGCTTGATTCCTTAGCTAGCTCAATGAAATTCCCCTCATTAACCAATCAGATATTGCATATTTTAATCAGATATTGCATATTTTAAAACAAATATTCATATGGTGAGATTTGGAGAGAAGAGAACTCAGGCCAAATTAAGAATTAAATAACATTTATTTACATAATTAACACATATCAAATTATAACCACAAAAAATAATAAAATGAAATTGAACTAATTACAAATCAATTAATTTTATCTTAAATTAAGAACTAAGAATTTACACATTTTCTAGTTTTAGCAAAGTTTATAAGAAAAATATAAATCTTACCTCTTGTATTTCACTTTAAGTTTAGACTTTGATTTTTGCTTACATATTTAGTTAGAGATTATCTTGACGAGATCACCCCTGTTATCCTTTTGACAGTGTTTAGAGTTCATGAATAGTGTTCTTGCTCTGGTTTCTAGTTCCTTAGTGGCTTGTACCTTTTCTTTCTGGAGCAGCATCTACCTTCATTTTATTGTTCAGCCATAGTCTTGAATATATGAAGGGTGTATGTCTCAGCAATGGCAGACCAAGGATTTGGTCACATCACAGATTCAATAATTTATAGGAACTGCATGGTGAAAATACTGAATGAACACCCTTTTTATGATCTAGTAAGGCATGGTAGTGTTATGGCATCTGCAGAGATTACTATATATTGATGAAGTCACAAAACTAAAAGTCTACGATTATAAAGATTTCAAAACTCAACTATGTGATAAAAAAATTATTAGCAGAAAATAATTTCATAACTTAAATAACTGCAGTAACTCTGAATAATTTTAACCTTGAATAACTATGAATAACAAATGTTGAATGCCTATGAACAATTAAACTAATAAAAATTTATTAGCTTATGTACTTTTGACCTACCTTTGTTTTGCATCACCCATGTCAATCAGTTTCAATCTTTCTTTTCTCTAATTAATTAATCTTTTTAAACAGCATTAATTAATTAATCAGTTGCTGGCTTACTGGGATTTTTGGGAAAACAACTGAATCCCTTCTTGATTAGATAATACTTTACAAAATTATAATCATTGTTACAAAATTATTTTACCTTCCATTTTCCTCTCCAAATTAATACTTCAGCTTATTGAATACAATTTCAAATTTTCCTTTAGTTTATTGTTTTAAAGATAGCAATTTAGAATTTGTAGTTTTTTAAAGAAAAGATAAACAAATTTTTCTAGATTTATTTGGCCAGTGATTATCTTCACTAGACTTTTTTTCATATAGAAAATCTAATTAAATTCTTAAATTATCATTATATTTTTTTTTAAAAAAAATTTCCTGTTGTTTAAATCAAGTCTGGTATAATTTAACTGAAGATTTATTCTCTGTTTTTTTAGTTCTAAGCTGGTCTTTTGGTTTTTATTTTAAAATCTCTCCCTTTCTTCTTACTACTATACTGACTACTTAAATAATAACCCTTTTCACTTTTTTAATATATATATATATATATATATATATATATATATATATATATATATATATATATATATATATATATATATATATATATATATATATATATATATATTGTGCCATTACAATTTGGTCACTAGCCAAATCATAGTAAGTGCATGTAGAAGGTAAACAACACCACTTTTATATAACCTAGGCGTAGGTTCCAAGTTCAAACCCTACCAGATCAAAATTCTAAAAGCTTTAAACCGAGAGGTGGGACAACATTATATGCTTTATTTGTTTGTGTGTTGATAGAAAGGTATACACACATTTAAACTATTTAATATTTAATTTCTGTTAAAGCAAAGTTATAATGCATACATATAGGCATGTATGGTAAATTATTTAATTGTTTTATCTTTCAAATATTAAACATTTTAACTTCTTTTAAACTAACCTATGCTTGATCAATTCTAATATTTTATTCTATGCTTTTATTTTGCTTTTCTTAATTATAATTGGGATTTAAAGTTACAGATTTAATTAAATAATTGGGTTATAATTACTAAGCTAGCAATTATAGTATTTAAGGTTAGTTTATGAATGATTTGAAAGAATGAAGGATGTGTGTACATTACATACAAAAATTTACATTTCCTAAATATTGAAAGAAAAGGAAGTATTAAATCTGTTAAATTATTTTTTTTTGTACAATTGTTTGTTAAAAGAGGAATCTGTTTAATCAGATATCAATCTTTGTAGCTATTTTTTTTTGTAAATGATTGTTTCACTTTGGAAGCTTATAATGGGTCAGAGCTCTAAATTTTGAAATTGTCTTATCTCAAGATCTAAAGAAGGAAGCTCAAAGATTTGAAGTGTTACCTGGATGTTAAAAGAAAGAAAAAAAGAAAAGAAAGGAAATAGGATTGAGTCTTTTTTTTAAACAAAAGTGTCTGGAAAAAGGATTAAACTTTTAGTTGAAAAAATAATATAGTTGAAAATAAATTAGAGATCTAATTAAAACAATTTGTCCAAAAATAGCAAGTGATGCTATCTCTGATTGGTTAAGTTAGCTAAAATTGGATATAAAAAGCTGTCTTGAATTATTATTAAGATTATGTTGTTTATGATTCAGATTATTAAACTATCCAATTGAATGCTGAAAAATAAAAAATGTCTTGCTAGAAAATATAGTATGTCCCATCGGTTCTGGACCATCTGGGGAAGCTGCACATCCTAGGAAAGAAAGTGTTGTGTCTAAAATAATATTCTACACCTTTCAACTGACCAGAGAAATAAGATGTTTTAATAGAAGGAAAAGCTTCACCTGCATTCAAAGAAGATGAATTAATCTACTGATAAATATTAATCATCAAGTCCAATTAATTGTTACAACAACGATTTTAAACTCAAGAAATTTACAAATATGAAAACAACTGCGTGTTTCATCCACATGCTTGACAGGAAGAGAAGAATTAGTATAATGATTTCCAAATTATCCACTAAGGCAATAACCTCAATAGAGTCACCATCATCAAATAGTTATACACCTCAAGAAAGAGATTGTTCCCAGTAAAACGGAAATGGTAGCTGCAGAAATATAAACCTTATGCAAGACAAGTTTGAACCCTTGGAAATTCGCCACAAACAAAAGATCGGTAATATGACTTTTTATATCTATTTTCTTTATGATATCAGTCTTAAGAAACATTTTAGCAATAAAGTGGTATATTTTATTTAAAGAACTTTAAGGACTACTCAGATCGATTAAAACAAGAATGTCTTACTAAAAATAACTTTGAGCTTCATAAATGATCTTGAATGTATGAAAATGATTTGTTTATTAATTTTACAATATTAATGTGTAAAACAATTTTTTTTTATGGTATTATGATTTTAGTTTTAACTAATATATTATTATTTTGGTTTTAAATAATATTTTGTTATTATGGGATAAAACACGCACATACATAATAATATTTTTATATGTGTATAATTGTGAGTGAATGTGAAATAAGGAGTAGTATTAGAATATTAGATTATTTTGTTTCAAGTTAAGTATAGCATTTCTGAGGTAGAAGAACGGGGGAGGAGATAATGATTTAAAATCTTTTCTAAAACTTGCTCTTTCAATTTTACTAACATTTTTTTTTTACATTCTATTTACATGTTGGATTTTTAAAGTATGTGTGTTAATGAGCAGATAATATTTTTTGTCTTGAAATACTTTTCATGGTCAATGTGACGTCCCACTTAATACAAAATACATTTGAAGGGAAAGGGGGAAGAATTTAAAATTAATCTGAGGATTGTTATATAATCAATTATTATTATTGTTATTCATGTCAATTTTCATATTTATCTAGAAATTTTTATGTATATGTTAGAAATGTAGTAATAAATATTAGTTTGTTTTATTAAACGAGGCGTATATATTTCATTAAGTGTAGTCTTGGTTAAGTGTGATTATTCATCCTCATCAATGGTTGAATATTAGTTATTTAAGATATAAGTAAATATGCTAAAATTAAGCAATAATTATGAATTTCTTTATAAAAATTAGTTTTATGTTTAGGCTTAGTCCTAGAGCTGTAGTTGAAACCCTTGTCATTATCGTTATTATTATCATCATCATCATCGTCATCAACGTTTTAATTAATGAGCTGTTTAACTGTTTAAAGGCCATAAATGAATATTGATTTTATAATATTTAGTGATTTCTTAGTATTATTATAACCACATCCCATCATCTATTTCATGCAAGGATAGTGAATTGCATCTAAATTAGTTATATATAATCTGAGCTAGTAAACTTAAAAACTATTGAAAACATTTGTTATGCTAAGATCTGAGAAATGATTTATGTCTAATATACTCCGCTTTGGTTTAAAGATGTTTTACTTTTACCTAAATATTAGTGCTTATAGTGATATGGCTCGAAAAGCAAAATCTTCCATTTTATTATAAATAAAGTACAGAAGGGATTCAAACCTGGTACATGTAAGGTTATCAGATATAACCGTGTCTAGATTCAGATAATCTAGTGGCGCCTGCTAGACATATTCACTAGTATTTGTTTAAACATGCACTTAACATCAAACCAAGAAATGAAAGTGGGTAAGATTACGGTCTGTATACCTGAGCTATATTTTATTGAATTACTAGTGTACTCACCTCACGTGATTTCATATAATACTGGTTATTAACAATTTCCCCATAATTCTTTATATTTGGACTGGTAATATCTTTTGAACTCTTTAATTATGTTACAATATATATATATACACACCTGGGTCTCATTTTATGTGGACTTTTTTACTGTGATTTTGAAGTTATGTGACTCATGTTTCTTCTTAATATCTTTTTATGTGGGTTTTCTTTTATGTGATAAGGAAGTTCATATTTCACTATATTTGTTAAATATCAAGAAATTAAAATTATTAATAATATATTTTGACTTGAAATACTTTTTTTTCAAAAGTATAACATTATATTAGCAGCTAACATGAATATGGCCTGAAGCTGTATTTAGAATCTTAGCTTCTATGTAAATCATCTACTTGTACTTGTGAGTAAATAATAATAATAGATTTATACTTATGAGTATAAAAATATTGCAATAAATATTCAAAATTTTTAAACTTTGAAAACATATTTTGTTAGATATAACAGAAATAAATGTTCTTTTAGATTTGTAAAATAAATAACAAAATTTTGTAAACTGAAAATAATCTTTCTACCGATAACGTATAATCTTTTTGTTTTGATTGTGATATAATTTTTTTAATATAGAAACAAAATGTGAACATTTAAAATTTATTTCAGTAGTAAACACAAATATCTATCAAATGAAGACAAATTTATTATTTTCTGATAAGTATGAATCATTTAATCATAGATTTTACGTTGATGTGTGAGAAAAAGAAAAATGTCAGAAAATGCTGAAATCTGAGAGTTTGTTGCATGAACAACCTCTTAAATTCCAATGAGAGCTAAATTAGTTATATGTCTGGATATCACAAGATTTATAAACAATTAGTAAAATCATCATCTCAAAGTTTAATCACCAATTACATAGTCAACAGAAAACAATTAACACATCACAAGACTGAAAGTGGTCCTAGTTGTACTTTCTCTTGTGATGAATCTGATTTCTTACCAGTTTACAAATGAACCCTATAATGTCAAATAGTGATAATTATTAAAATATGTATGAAAAACAAAAAATTAAATACTGTAGTTAATAAAAAAAAGTATAAAAAGTTTGTCTTGTGTCAATTTTTTTCAAATATTTGCTATTTTTTATTAGTCATACTTTATTTCCTTATTTTTTTAATGCGAATTTTAAAGTAATTTTTTCTTGTTGCTTTGCTTTTATGTCATTTCTGAAAATTACAGAATCTATCCCCCATTTTTCTAGATAAGTTAAGTCTATTTTTGTGCAACTTTTTTTTAATGTGGGTTTTTTGTGGAACCTATCTACCACATAAAATGAGACCCAGGTGTATATGTTTATTTTTAACATACCTTTGTAATATTTTATATAACATATATATTTTGTGTATTTGTTAGAATATAAAATAAAAACCATTAACTTTTCATTTCTTTGTTTGAACTAGAAATATCTTTCAGATATAAGTTTTGTGAGATTAATTGCTCTAAAGCTTAGTCTTCTTTGATAAATTCAAAGATCATTCTTAAAAATTCTGTAATCTAGATTCAATAGCATATCCTCATGTTATTGTTGATGATTTAGGGTCTCATTTAGTTTAGGAAACTAAATCAGTTACAGTTATTTCTCTCATCAAGAAAATTACGATGACAATTGCTTTTTTCTTCTAAAATATCTTTGCAACAAATAATCAACTGAATTTTTCTTCTAAAATAATTCCAATAAATTAGAGTACTTTTTTGGTAAAGTAACTTTCTTTTGAGACAAGTAAGATTAAATTTCTTACATTTAACAATACAAATGAAATACTCTTTCCATACTATTAATAAACTTTTTTATGACAGTAAGCAGGTGGATTTTTATTCATTTAACAATGTAAATATTTATTTTATAATAATAGTTTTTATAGCATTTTCTTAATTCTAAAATTAATACCTTAAAAAATACACAAATTAGGTCCTCTTTTACCAACAATAGAATTTATATCCATGTTTGTATAAGTATGTATCTCAGCATTAATATACAGATAACTTTAAATGTATTGGTTAATATGAAAAGACAATAGCTAATAGTTTTTGAATCAACATCTGACTCAGTATTTATAGATTCTTTTTTTAATTAATAAAAAGCTATGATAATCTTATAATATATAAGTGTTCACTTTTTTTTTTTACCATTAGGGGAAAAATAATTCTTTAATTAAAATTTTTTTCTTAATCCTTTTTTGATACAAAACACATTTAAATTAGCTTTTGTAATCTGTATGTATCTCAAAACTATCTTTGTTTGTTTTTTACAAAACAGTATTTTACTTTCTTTGTAACTAAAATACTAATTCAACTTTTTTTTAAAATATAAAATAAATTAAATAAACTATTTACCAATATAGATCATTTATTTATTTTTAAATAACTTATTTTAAAAAATCAAATACATTATTATTTGGTTCTTTAAGTTTTAGTCATTCTAGAGTTTTATTCAATATTTAAGTAAGTACCTTATTTGTGTACATTTCATTTTTAATAGATAAAATAATACATATGCACAAATACATTGTCAAGGCTATTCTACGAAATGTTGTGTGTGTGTATATATATATATATATATATATATATACACAATGAATAAGACACTATTCATTTCTATATATATATATATATATATATATATATATATAGAAATGAATAGTGTCTTATTCATTTTATTGTCAGCTATGTGGTTTTGCACATGATTATGGCAGATTTTTAGAGTTGTGAAGGATATTAATAAAGATAGCATTATTTTTCATCTATATTAATAATCTTATCAAGATAGTTGTAATTGTTAACTTCTAATTCATAATTATTGGACTTTATTTAATTTTTTTCTCAGAAAATTCATTGGATATTATCTTAATCTTTATAAAATAAATGATTTAAAATAAAAAAGGTAATATGCAAATTTTGTAATAAATTATTAAATGTCACATTTTAAAATAATGCAATTGTTTTTTTTTTTAATTTAAATTTAAGAAAAAATGGTAAATTATATAAATTATGTTAAGATTTTAAATAATTAAATTAAAAATAAGTTAACCATAAAAAAAAGATTAAGCCTGTTTTGATACAAAATTTGAAAAGAAGAGGAAAATTCAGGCAATTTACAGTGTTTTGCAAGTTCAATCAATTCAATTAAACAATGTAGGTGTTTTTGAAATTTTTGTAATTAAAATAAAATCTGGTTATAAAAGCATCAAAAATGAGATCTTATTTAAAATGTTAAAAACAAGATCAAAAGTATGAAAAATAAGTTCCAAGGATGTTAAAAACAAGACAGCAAAACCTATATATGATAGTTTTTGTTTTGAAAGCAGTCAATCAGGATTTTCACTTTATTCAAACTACATCAAACCTTCATTATTAGGAATGAGTAGAAAAAAGGAAAAACTGCTGACTGCTGAAATCTATCCTGGATTTCTGACAGATTTGATCAAGTTATATATTTGAAGGAATCTCTAATTAAAATGAAAAAATTAAGTTAACTTCAAAATTCAAGGATAGGTCAAATGAATCAAATGATATTTTTCATCATGGAAAAAATCAATTCAGCTTTAGAACTTTTGCTTTGTATGTTTAAAAAAACTGTTTAGATTGTTATCCTAATGTATTAATCATTTTAAGTGTTATTTTAGAGTTATATTTAACACTAATAAACTATATTTTATATTGTTAATTGATCAAAGCAGGAAGCAAAAGTAAAAAAAAAACCAGTTTGGTTTCAAAGAAACCAAAGTTAAAAAAAAGAGTGATTTGTATAAAAAAAATTGCTCAAGTTCATTAGTTTTTGCCATTTTAAATGTTGATTATGATTGTCTTCAACTTTTAGTGTTTTAAAATTTTATACAAAAGAGATAGTATTTTCAAACATATCATCCATTTTATTTTTTATTCTAATGTTCGACCTTAAACTATTTACTGGTTGTGGTTCTCATATCACTTGATAAAGTATAAAAGAGAAAGAATATAAACTGGATTTGTTTTTATACTGGACCTCATTTTTATTGTCTAGTACACTCTCATTTCTAATTTCCTTTTCTATTGCTGTGTGTGTTTATTGTTGCACAAATTAATGGTTGTTGTTGGAATAACATAATAAAATTATGTAATAAAGTTATATAGTAAAATTCTACTCTCATTTTCTAACACTTAGTTACTTAGATATTGACTTGACCTCAGGTCATCATGATATCTACAATGTTACTGTCTTACATCATGACATTTACACATTAACAAACAAGTCATTATTGGTATATATATTGTAACGGGCACACATGCCATGCCCGTTACATTCTAATAAATAAAATTAAAAATAAAAGTTCACAAATAAAAACATCTTTTTTAAGAATTAAAAATTGAAAATTAAAAGTCATCTAAACTCATATATATAAAATCACACAGAAGAAAAAAAAATTTAAAAGAAAACTATTAAAAAAGAAAAAATATTTTAAAACTAAATATTAAAAAAAAACTTGAAAGATTTAAAGATAAAAAGAATGTACAATAAATTAATTAATGCTATTGTAAAATGAAAATGATTATTTTAATTAGTTAAAGTAAACTAGCCCTTGGTCATCTCAAAATTTATAAGTAAAGGTCAGATAGGAGAGAAAAACAATAGGAGCATAATAGCCAATGAAAGAAATCCCTCAGAAAATGGACCTCAACAGAAGGATCATCATTATCATGACATAATGTCCACTTGATCTGAAAGTTTATTATAAAAGGAAAAGTTTGTAAATAAATTTAAAAAAAGAGATAGAGATGGAAGAGATAGAAATGTGATAGAGAGAGGTGTGATATGTGTTAAGTCAGAGAGAGTTGAAGGAGAAAGGATTGAAAGATGCACTTTCAATTCCTTTAGTTTTTCTATAAAAAAGAAATGACATCATTTTCCCATATTATGGACCCCAGGACATCAGGGTGCCAGCAATAAAATACCAGCTAAAGTAAAGGACCAGTGGCTAACTGCATACTGATCTCTTCAGGACATCATGGGAATTAACACCTTCCAAATTACAAGCAACTAAAGTACAGACTTTTTAAAACAGTAAGAACTTTAACTAATGAACTTAATTCTAAAAAAAAAAAAAAAAACTTTTCCAGTATTTTACAACCGTAAGAACTTTAGATAATTCATGAACACTAAATATAAAACTTTCCCAGTATTTAAATTATAGAAATAGAATTTCCTATCTGACTAAATTTATTAATAATTATTTTTATTGAATGTATTATTTTTTAAAATTATTTCCATTAATTTATTTCTTCCGTTCTTTTAAGTTTTTATTATGATTTTTTTTTTCTGTTAAATTAAACTTTTAATAAATGTTAAATTTAAGTCGGGCATCAATGGCTGCATAGATTTGTAAAGTTATATTAGTTTAATTAAGGAAGGGTTAATCTTAGGTTATTTGTTTTGTAGTTAAATTGGGTTAATCAATTGGATATATTGGTGTAATTAGTAAATGTAGTATGAAGATCCGCTACATGAAGGATCATGTTATACATCACACTTCGGCAAAATAAGCCTATTTCTTATTGACCATCAGAGACAGAGGGTATTCCCTGCTCCATGGATCACCCCCTTTGCCTATGGAATGGGATAGTAAGTTGGCAAAAAGGACCACAATCCCTTCCTATATAGTTTTTTTTCTATTGTTCTTCTCATCAGACAGATGTAACATTCCTGTACTGGATGAAAGACAATTTCTTCTCTATAACCATGCTGTTCAGATGTGCATTCCTGACAGTATGGTATTGTGCTGTTGTATTCATGCTGCATTGAATACATTGATATATCAGATACATTGGTATTGGTTTGACTGTGAACTTTTGGCCTAACATTAAATAAGGGATAGAATATTTTCTTTTCAAATGCAACCTATGTAGTCTATCCATACTCGACACTGATAAAATATAGAATTCATCTGTGCGAACTTCAAAAATAAAAATGTAAATCAAATTCTAAAGTAAAAGTTAGACTAAAATAATAATTCTAAATTTATATATGTTTAATAAATGATCATGTGTGTTTTTACTGGCAGTGGCTTCTTTTATTTTTTTAATATTGAAAATATATTTTAATAAGTATATATTTTGATAAACAGAGCAAAACTCTCCATACAGTATTGCCACCTGTGCTAAACAGAGTAATCAATGGATGCCAGAAGGCTGTTTAGCACAGGTGACAATACTGTATGGAGAGTTTTGCTCTGTTTATCAACAATTAATGTGCTAGTATAGGAAATGTGATCATGTGAAGTATATATTTTAATAAGTATATATTATCTCTGCTGCTCCATGAGCTAGTGACTTGGGCTGACAGTCGGAATAAAACATATGTAAAAATTAGATGTTAACAGTGCGTATTTGCCTACTATATAAATTTTCCAGGTTCCAATAGCCTGGAGTGCCCTGTATGGCAGATACAGAAAACTCTAACTTCCAATCCTCACCCGATTATTATATATATGAAAGGCTTCTATGATTAAGCTTTTATTTTTCATTGAAAAGGAGCATTTACTTCATTTCAACACTATTTTGGTCTGGTACTTATTAAAACAAACTTTAAGTGTGTATGTATTTATATGTATGTTTGCATATAGAAAAATGATATCATGTATCTAACCTATTATCTCAATTTATTTTTTTCATAGGTTTAATTTAATGTTGTACACTCATAAGAGTTGGTTTGAACTGGATTGTAAGCTGCTCTTACAATATACATATAAATTTTATAATTATAAATAGTGGTGCAACAGAACCCTTCAATTTATGCATCCCATGAATTAAAACATCAAATTCTGTAATGGCATCTGTGAAAAGCTAGCTACAATCTTTAATAAAAGTATAAAATGAGAGAAAAGCTTTACCAATCCCTGTAAAAGTGAGCATGAGGGATGTAAAGTAAAAAGATTCTTTATTTCTCCAAAGTTGCTTAAACATCTATATTTCTTAATAGGTACAAAGGGTTTAAGTAATATATTCTGAAATTAAAAAGGTATTATATTAATCTCAAAATATATCCAAATAATCAAATATTTTTAATTTCAAGGGTAAATACTACAGTGAATTTATAAGAGAGATATGTAGCCAAAATAAAACAGAATACAAAATTAAATATTAAAAAATCATTTACATATTTATTTACAATAGAATTACATATATGAATGAACAAAAGATAATTTTATTAACTTTAAAAATCCAATTATCATTATAATTTGTAATTTATTGTTATATTTGCAAGAAGAAATAAATATATATCAAGGTAAATCCTTTTCATAAATTCCTGTTGCATATCTGGAAAAATAAAATTAAACTAAAGGATACTATTAGTTAGCCATTAAATATATTATTACCAATATTCAATAATGCCGTGGATTTTTGTGTTTTAAGATACATAAATATAAAATATGCAGCTATCCATCTAGTTCATTCATCCATACACACTATTTGTTGTATATATATATATATTCAATTCATAAATATATTATATCAGTTTACCTGATAGGTACAGTATTTTCTTTGATAATTCTAGTATATATAAAAATAGCATAGCAATAACATATATATATAACAATCCACTAGAATAAAACTACAAAATTTTAAAAAATGCCTATATTGAAGATTAATATCCTTTGCTATAGCCAGCTTCGGTGTATTCTGCCATCTTAAGTAGCAATACGTTAATATTTAAATAGCAATACATTAATATTTAAATATTTAAATATTAATGTATTGCTGATTATGTTGGCGGAATACACTGAAGCTGGCTATAGCAAAGGATATTAATCTTTAATTTTATATAGACATTTCTTAAAATTTTGTAGTTTTATTTTAGTGAATTGTTTTATTATACTTATATTATTTGATATTATGTATATAATATATTGTTAAGCTCTTAATAAAATTCAACTAAATGTCTGAAATTTAAAAGTCTCTGTGAACAACTTCTTTTGTCTTGATTTTTTTTAAGGTCAATAAGAAATTTAAAATGTTTTTAAGTGCAGGTAGATTCTATTAGGGTAATTTTTAATCTTACATAAGAGTATATTGTACTTCTTTTTTAATTGAAAGATGATTGACCAGTTCTTGGAATGTCATACTTAGTCAATGTGCATTTTGCTTAAACCTTTCGAGGTCAGGATATCATAACATCAAAATCTTTATTTTTAATTATTTTCTTAATTTCGTTTTTACTTTTATACTATTCTAGTTCTAATTTTTGTATTGTTGTGACCTGATTCACAAATAGATGTGATCTGTTTAACCTATTGAATTGCAAATATACTAATTCACACATTTTATTAAATATTAATTGCTTGCTCATGTTTTCTATTATACACTAAACAAATATTGTATAGCATATAGATATTAGGTTCAGTATAATGCATTTGTGCATGTATATATATATAATATTTATAATCTCAGAATTAGTTTAGTATAACTTGGCATATCTGAGAAATCTGTTTTATCTAGCAAATCTATTTATTGCCTTATATAGAAATCTCACTGAAGTTCACATTATCTTCTCTAATAGTTCTTTTTTAGAAATATGTACAATTAATCTTTATTCATTTTTTTTGTTTTATCTTAATACGGAACTGTATTAATAACATTCGATTACATTGAAGTGTTAACAGCAAAATATTATTTTTAATCAATCACAAACTATTCCTGTAATAAGTTAAAAATTTTATGAATAGGTAGACTCTCAGTCATGTGATTGCCAGGAATCAGTACTGACGTAATGTCATCTATAGTAATATTAATAATAGTAATAATAATAATAGTAATATCCACACAATTATATATATATATAAACATAGAAAACAACTATTCTTTAAATTTAGAATATAGTTTTACTTTTTAAATTAAGAAAAAAAAAAATTACTTAAAGGTAAAGAAAAATCTATTTTTTTAAATTAAGAAACAAAATAAATAAACTGCACCTAAAGATTATCAATAATTTATTTATATAACTGACGTTGCTGTTTATTTATTTTTTAATTAATAGTAGATATTGCCTCTGCGTTGGTTTAAATTTACAATATTCAAAATTCAACTTGATTTCGTATATTTTTTAGTTTTTATAATTAAAAATTACCCAGTTTTTGGCAGTGATTGTATTAACCATTTCTGTCTTTAATAAATTTATCATCATGTCTTTAAAACAGCTTGAGCATTTAATAATGATAAATGATAGTCTCAATTATTGATTGGTAGGATCAATCAGTCTGAAACTAAAACAAGTGTCAAGATAAGCTGATGGCGGGTGACTAATGGGTTGAAGAATAACAACAAGAGCTCACTGATGTTCACTTTGATGCCAGATTTAAAAGAAAACAAGATGTTCGGCGTGTGTGTACATTTATATAATTTTCTATTGCAAAGTTGATCTGAAGAAAAATAACAGTTTGCATGTATTTGCTTGGACACTGGTTTCTGAGCAAAATTATGCATTCATAAAATGTATGATTACTATACAGTTTACGATTTTATTCAAGTGTTGAATACGCCTATTGTTATAACATTTTGTTTAATTTAACACAGTCAATCAGAATAAACACAAATCTTAAGTTTATTAAAATAATGGTCTCAGTTTAGTCTTTTGAATTAAGTCTATTGTGCCATTTAGATGACATAAGATTATCCAAGTAACTAGCTAGGCAATTATTAAAAGAACATTTCACATAGAAGTCCTATTTAGAGTCAGTTTTGTTCCAAAGACACGGGTGGCGATTGATATGGAAAAAAAATAGGGTTACTAATTATTTCATGCTGAATAAATGTTGTCACAGTGAGAGAGAGTTGGCAATGGGTACGAAGGATTTATTGTATCAGATTTTATGATGATATAGCAGCACTGTATATGGTAAAAATGAGTTTAACAAAATATTCTAATAGGAATGTTGAAATTTGTAGAAAATTGAGGTTGAAAATAAATAAAGCTAAAATTATAAAGGTAATTGTGAAGAATTAAATATTAAAAATAGTAATAGAATGATAGATTATAGAGTGTGTTAATACTTTTAAATATTTCATATAGTTTTATATACAGGAGAAAAATTACTAAAAAAGAAGATGGATATATTCACACTCAGAACAATGACATTTAACAGATTTTTAAAAAACTTGAAGTTAATTCTTTAGAAACAATTATTACAATGCTAAATTTCATTAACTATAGAAAACTGAAATTAGAATTTTTAGAATTGTCATGTGCTGAAACATAAAATTCTCTTATGATGTTTGTTGCTGATACAAATAAATTTATTCTTGGGTTCACTAAAAAGAAGAATCATGATTAATTTTCTGATGTTATTAATTATTTAATTAAAAAAACACAGAAATTTCTGCTTGGCAAAATAATTAAAATATGACGCTCCATAAATAATATTGAAATTCAAAGATAGGGATTGGCAAATTGAAAATAATTCTAAAAAATTATTGATGGATTAAAACTACAAAGGAGAAACTAATATTTACTTATTATAGTTACTTCAGATCTTTTTTTTATGTAATGAATCATAATCCTATTAAATTCTTCAATAAACTGTTATATAATGATAATGAGATTTTAACAAATGAAAGAAATATTTTGGTTTGAATAATGGATACAAGATCTAAGATAATTGTTTTCAATGATATATTTATTAGTGAAATTAAAGTAGCTCTATGTAATTTTAAAAATGAAAATACTGTAGGTCCTAATGATATACCTAGAGAAGTTTTGAAATATAATTATAATATGTTGGCTACAAAAATATTAGAATATTTTGGAGTATACAAACTCTCAGCAATATAGATGATTATTAAGTTATCTGTACTCATATATATATAAACCATTATACAATTACAAATATCCAGTAACGCCCTCTGTTTAAAGATCTATATCTCAATAATAGCAAACCTTATATATATATATATATTGTAACGGGATAGGTTGGGTATCAAAATATAAAAAAGAGAATTGAACTGGGTGATGGAACATCATTATCACTCCCAGTCAATTTAAAATGGAAATATGAATAAATTTACAAAAGTATGATATTTAAGGATATAAGAGTATGCTATATTTTATAAGAGCATGAGATCCAGAAATCTGTTAGAAATCATTGAGAGATCATCCAGCTGCTAAAAAAAGCAAGTAAAATCCACCAGCATTATAATAAGTCAGAATAATTATGAAGAATACTCAAAATAAATAATCAATCATCATTTTCATCGATGGGAATAAAATAAATCAGCACAATAAATCAACAGTCCATCTTGTGGCTGGATTTGAACAATAAAAAATATAAATCAACAGTCAACCTTGTGACTGGATTGGAAATGGGTCTTCTGTAGACCAGACTAACTATTGAGCCTTTGCCAGCTTGGGCAATTATTTAAACATTAATTTGGAGGCACAAACTAAGTGCTTATCCATTAGAATACCCAATAATCAGAAAAATCTAAACAATAACGCTGGGATATTTAAAACATGCTGATCATAATCAATGCTCAGGTCACTTAGTACCATTAATGTACTGGCCAACTATAAACTTAAATTTTAAATAAGACAACTAAAATAAAATATAGTGCATGGGCTTTAAAGAGTATCCTCTTTTGTGCCAACCAGGATGATGATTGATCATCTCTGGATGCCCAAAGCACTAAATACACACCGCCATTTATCCGTGTCTGAATCTAGATCAGAGAACACAAGATCTATTACTGTATGTGACCAAGAGATGATGGAAACCAATTTTAACAATTAAATACAAGTTTATTATTAACAAAAAAATAAAAATAAATGATATTTAAGGTCTTATGGAATAAGGCTCTGATTTTAAAAAGTATACAAAATTATATACACAACTAAAGTTATTACATGGTTTTACAATATTTCTCAATTAGATTCTATAAACGTACATATATATATATATATCTGTACACAGACATGCATTTTATAACATACAAGGAATACATTTCAATTAACATAAAATGATTATATATATATAAAAAAATTAAAATTTACATGAATATGCACACAGATGCGTGATTTAAGTATATACAATTAATATTCAATAACAAAAGGCTTAAATTTGCATATATGTCCTATTTGACAAGCATTGAGATATATGTGCACACTGATTATTTATAAATTTAATTTTTTTAAATAATAATTAACAATACTTTTATAATTAATAATTTCAGCATTTATTTTTTTTATTTTTATAGCGTCTGCATGTAATTGTAATTTACGTTCATATCGGCCTTTCAAACCAATTGTGCAAACGCTTTGCGAGTGTTAAATAATAAATGAATGCATAAATTCTATATCTTGTATTGATCAGAAGGCATTCATTTATTATTTAACACTCGCAAAGCATTTGCACAATTGGTTTGAAAGGCCGATATGAATGTAAATTAATAATTTCATAAAATTTACATACTTGTTATGACAATAAAAGTTATTTTCACAGTTATTCGTTGTTGAAAGTGTATAAATTGCTTTTTTTATTTTATAGTAAGTTCCACTCTTTATCAATTAGTTTCTTAAAAGAAATAAATACTATCATTTTTTTTTTCTTTTAAAACAAAGTTATTTGCTTGGTTGCTTCACATTTAAAATGTCTCTTTTTCTCTTTTTAATAGACGAAAGATAATATCTTTTTATAGAATCCAAAAAATATATAAATTTTAAAATGTCTTTCTGCTTGATTAGTTAATGCTGTTGAAGTAGGCAAGGTGAGATAGTAAAAATGAATACGTGAACTGCAGCCCCCCAATGCTATGATAAGCAGAGAGCCAAGCTGGACTACCAGTACACAAATCTTCATGATGTCATGAGAAAATACCTCATTTTAAGCACTGCCCCTTCTAAGTACCTAGACAGATCATCCTCAAAGAGTAGTATCCAGAAAAAAAGGCATTGCACCAACCCTGCTCATCTCTGTGAGACATAGGGGTATAGATGAGGTCTATTCATGAGACCAAGGCCTATTCATGAGGCCTACTTACACACTGCTGGACTACTCTGGGAGCTCAATATCTAGGTCTAGACAGTGCCGAGCATATACTTCAAAGCATCATGAACACTCTGCATCCAAACAGTCCTGCTCAACCATACACTCACCATAAGCATAAAAAGTACAAATTCATGCATCACTTTCAAAATGTAATTTTACATATTTGTGTGCGTGGGAGCACACACTGATGTTTACATCATATTTTAACTTAACAGCAATAATATTATATTATCATTATTAAATTCTTTGGAAAATATGCACAAATTTTATACATATACGTATGTCTATAAACAAAATATAGATATACTGTAATTTAAAATTAGTTTCAATTTATAAGTTCTTTTTTTTCCTTAAAAAAAAGTATAGTCGATTTTTGACAGGTATTTGTTGATTAATTATCAATGTTTTTAAATTAAATTATTGAATAATCAATTCTTTACTTTTTTTTTTAATATAAAATTTTCAAAATAATGTCCAAGAGGACTACTGCCCCAAAACATCTCTTTTGTCTTTAAACCAGATGGTCAATGAATTACTTTTGATTCTTAATTATAATTCAAGCAAAATTACTTTATATTTTTTTAAATATAGATTTTTAAACTCCTGCTAAGGAAAACAGTCTATTATCTTGCCTACAACTACATCAGTTTATGGTAGCTATTCTGCAAATTCTCTGGTCAGCTAAAACCAACTGCTGCACTTTATCAAGTTGCAGTAAAATATTGAAACCAATTTTCAGCTGACCGTTCTTACAAAAATTATTATCCAGACTGGCTGATATTTTTTATCAGCTCTTTTTATAAAATCATCTGAGGTGTTATAACAAGACCTTGATTAAAAACAGAATTTTATTTTTATCTCTCTAATCCCTTGGAATCTATATACATGTTTTTACTTAGGGGATTTTTAATAGATAAAAATTTGTTTAATTAATTAAAAAATTCCAAAAATAAGTATGGTGTTTTTACATTTCAAAATAATAATAATAATAATAATAATAATAATAATAATAATAATAATAATAATAATAATAATAATAATAATAATAATAATAATAATAATAATAATAATAATAATAATAATAATAATAATAATAATAATAATAATAATAATAATAATAATAATAATAATAATAATAATAATACAGTATTTATATTTATTCACCTTTTAAAACTTTAATTTATAAAACAATATTTTAAATCAGAGTTATTATTTATTTATTTCTATTTCAGTAAATGTAGAAAATATCTACTATAATTTTTGTCTGTGTTTATTTCTACTTATCCTTTATTTTACATATATATATATATGCACATACACTATATTAGTGTATGCTATGTAAGCCAACTGGTTACAATATATATATATATGGCATTGTATGGAATGCCTAGGCATTCTATCCATAGCATTCTATCCAATGCATAATATTTTTGGGAAAAGTCTGAAATTTCATTTTTTACATACTTTCTCTAGACATTGCATAGAATACCTAGACATTATTAAGAATAACAAATAGTTTTTTAACAAAGTATAGGAAAGACTTTTATTGAAAAGATGCACAAGAAAATATAAGAAATATAAAATATAAGATATGGAATTTTCATATTTAACCAATACCACAAAACACTAGAATATATGAAACCGTCAAAAATAATGTTTGTTATTTTTTATTGAATAATAAACTTTTACTTATATTTTGAATTTCTGATAATATAATGGAGTTTTACTTTTTTAATCACAAGTATGACATGGTTATTATTTCTTGCTGGCAAGCCTCTGATGTAAAAAAAAACATAATAATAACAAGTTAGTATGTGATGATAATAATGAAATAGTGAAATTTTATATAAAAATCAAACAAGCCAGGAAAGAAATAATGGCATTTTTATACCATTATTTTGGAAGTAAAGCAACAAAATCTTCAAAAATGTAATGAGCTTCTTGATAATTATTTTTCTATTCTTCATTAACTCACAATAAATGTAAGCATAAGACAAGATTTACTAACAATTTCCATCATTAATTTTAATAATCATGAGTTAAATACATATAACTTTTATGTTTACATCATGTCTTTGGAATATTGAATATTTTTAACTGGGAATATTTTAAATTTAGTGAATTTTCTTTTGATATTTTCAAGACTGTCTAGGTAATGTGTAAAAGTGTAAGTGTTTCATACCTAGGTATTCCACTTTTGGCATTGTATAAAATTCCTAGGAATTCTATACAATACTGGTGAAATTTCACATTTTGCCAAGAATGTATATATTTTGGCTATTTTATTTTTAGCTCAGTTAATCTTTCACTTAGTTCAATCATATTACAATTATCCATCAGCCCAGATATTCTTCTAACCTCTTTCACTCTGGAAGCATTTTTAAAACATTCAATTTTCTTTTTCCAACGTAGCAAGACATAAATAGCTTATATTACAATTTTAACTTTATATATATTATACTGGATACTCCATTTCTTTTTACCATTGAGAGCATCACTAGGCCTCTGTTGACCTAGAAAATTTGACTTACAGTGATCAGAAAGTTAATGATGATGAATATAAATGCTGTCAGCTAGATCTAGGGAGATACAGAGATCTTAAACATTGTTCAGACAATTGAGAGACAGAACATAGAAAGAAACATCAGTTAAAAACAAATATAATTATTTATAATTTTTAGGTTTTATTAAATTCAAAAATATTAGTTAAATAAAATATAAAAGTTTGACTTAAATTTCCCAACTTTCTTTGTATGAGAGTGCATGAGGGTATCGTGGCGTTAAACACTTTGGTGGACAATTTTGTTTTCTCACCTAACTTATAGGGCTTTATAATAATCTTTCTGCTATTGACTTAGCTACTCTTCAATTTCTATCTTCCTTTATTTAGAGATTTTAATAAAATGATCTTGTACAGAAGTCAATGAACAGTGCAGAGTGAGCTTTCCTTGCCCTGTAAAAACAACAGTACAAACAAGGATGTCATATGCTTCAAAACACTCATAGGAAATCGCATCGCAATGCAACTCTTAAAGTTAACTCCATAGAAGCAAAGCGAAAAAATTATAACTTCTTAATCTTTAATAAAAAGGAAATCTCAAAATCTCTATGGCTTAAGAAAAACAGAACCATATAATCGCTAAATTGCTAGCCAAAAGATTTACGGTCTGCAGGAAACACAAACACACATTAATCACATTAATTTCAAATAGAGAACAGGTGAGATAAAAAGAAAACTACTAGTATCTGCCAAAGTTTTTAACAACAATTAATAACAATAAAGAAAAACAATGTTTAGAAAATATTAACTCACAATACACTCTCCAACAAAGTAACAAAAATTGAAATCAGGAATTAATTCTTTACAATCTATAGGTTTTTTTTATAAAGAAAATCTAATAAAAGAAATATTTATAAATTCCTAATATCAAAATTCCTAACATATGTTCATATTCTTTTCTTTTACCATAAAGTTTAGAGATTTAATCCCCAGTTAAAACATAAAAAATGTTCAATTATATCCAGGGCTTCAATTTTGCTGACTGACTGAGTCCAGTGGTGAGCACAAGTTTTAGTTCTATTGTGGTTACAGTTCTGTTGTGGTTACATTACTATAGTTTTAAATCTCCATTTATCTGGTCAGGAGTGTGCAGGAAATTCTCAGGATCAGTTTTGGACTAGCAACTTAGGACATGCTCATGATGGCACAACTTTAAGATCTGTGATTCATCTTGAAATGTTTTTAGCATCGAATACTCTTAATATGGTTCTTTAAGGTTGGTAGATTCTATGTTGTCAATGTAGGATCATTTTCTTTTTTTCTCCTTGAATGTTTGCTTTAGCAGTTAGCAATCCACACTTAACAATCTTCTACTAGCCATCTTGACTTTGCAATTAGCAAAAAATAACAGTCTACAATTAGCAAAAATATAATTCATATCTTCAGACAAAGCATGGCAAATATAAAATATATCACATTAGCAGTCTATAATTAGGGAATCTAAAAGTCATATATTTATCAATCAAAAACACAGTGCTTTTATAAGTAATTATTATTTTCTGCCAGATCTTAAAATCTAACCAGGCTTAGTTTTTATCTCCTGTCAGATCTAATTAAAAGTTTTAACCAGCATTAGTCTTTACTTTTTACTAGGTCTTAATTAAGATTTTAACCAGGGCTCTTTTTTATCTTATGTTTTTACTTTTTATTTGAATCCCACTTTTAATAAATTAGAAAATGAGTTTCTGCTTTTTAAGATAGATTAAAACAAGCAAACAAAAAAAACTTAATCAAAACTCTTAAATTAAAATTCCATTAATAATCAAATACGTGTGTTCTGGCATAGAATCTTAATAAAAAAATTAACAAAATACAAAATTTTTAAATGCAATTTTCTCTTTCCTTTTAAAATCTTTATAAATATACATTTTAAGTTTGATTTCACAATGGTTGCTTTTGAAGTGGATAACATATCCAGTTCGATTTTTTTTTGTTGGTTTAGATATACTTTTAATTTCATATATATATATTAGTACAGGAAAACTGAGGTGAACCTGGTGTGATGGCACTCATCATCATCATCAACTCCATCAAAATATAAAATTGAATGTAAAAAATATATAATGAAAAACTATGTGCGTTGAATATAATGAGCATGAGCGATCAGCGCAGAACTAATTATAAGTAATTATATGTTCACCAGCATTATACAAAAGTAATAATCTAATCATTCATCATCATGAGTGATCAACAATAAAATAAATCAACAGTAAATCTTGTGACTGGATTTGAAATGGGTCTACTATAGACCAACTAATTATTTATCTCTTGCCAGCTTGGTGCTGATTATTTAAGCAATAATTTGAAGTACTAATCCATCAAAATATATAACAATAAAAACAATAATGCTGTGATACTAAAAGGCTAATTAGCCAATGCTCTGGCCACTTAGTACCTTTAATGTACTGGCCCATTATAAACTAAATTTCTAAAGAAATAATAATAAATAAACTTTGTCTATACTTTAAAGGATATCTTCTTTAAACTAATTCAAGATCATTATCAACTGGATGTCCATAAATACTGAATATAAACCTTTTTTTATACAATAAATCATTATGCATTAACAAAAGCTCTATACTTGTTACTGTGAACAAGAGATATAATTCTAAAATTTAATATTCTAAAACTATTTAGGATTGAGTAAATTCACTGAAATAATTTAAACAATATCAATTTAATAATAATAAAAATGAAATTAAAGTCTGCAGAATATGGTTATACATATAAATTAAGGCTTCTGATTTTGATTAATAGAAAAAAGAAATCCACTATTACATTGTAATTTTTATATGTCCCAATAGATTTATGTAAAACACCTATATATATCAGCATACAAACATGCCTGTATAATATAAAATGAAAATACTTGAATTGTCATATAATAATAAAAAAGGTATCACACTGTGATTTACAAGTATGTTAATATATAAAACACACACACACACACATATATATATATATATATATATATTGTACTGGACAATCAATCCATTCTGACAGAGAGGGCACCACCAGACCACTATGTATCTGGAAAATTTATTTACTGTGATCAGAATGGATGGATGATGATGATGGTTTGTGCCGACTAGACTCAGGGAGAAACAAGAGATCTTAAAATTGTTTAGACAATTGAGACAAAAGCACGAAGACAAATGTCAGCCAAATTAAGTTTAAACATATTTAAAAAGTTTTATTTGTGAGAAAATAAATTGTGAAGTATAAGTTTAAGACACAATAAATAGGGGTAACTCAGGCGTGTATCAGAAAGACAAAATGCACAGCTCTGGCAGACCAACTGATCTTCTAATAAACAAATTATAAAAGGGAGGAGGCAAATTTCATTCAGCAGAGGATTCACCCATACATTGGTTTTCCCATTCAGATATTTAAACAATACGTTCTTGAAGCAAATCAATGAAACCAGCACCAACGAGCTTTTCAAGACCTGAAAATGTGTCAAACCCCAAATGTCATTATGTTGGTAGAAGTTGCACCTATTATTACATTTAAAATAAAGATGATTGACCTACTCCAAGAACAACCAAAAAATATGATTGAAAATGAAAGGAAAACAATTGAAACTGGCGAATCCCAACCAAATGATTGGAGAAAACTAATAATAATTACAGTCTCAATAGGAGACAAGTAAATCATTAGAAAAACAGTTATGTCTGCCCCAGCAATTAAAGAAAATGAATTACAAATAATGATAACTAAGAAATAAATTTATGAAACAAGTTCTGAATACATGCTCTGATAAATTTTAAACTATACATAATAAATACAAAAATAAATCTATCGGAGAGTGCGCATGAGTATGAAAATATTAAAAGTTTTAAATGCTTTAGCAGAACAAAAGTCTCTTTCACCTGTAATTTAAAAAGGCATAAATATTATCTTCCTGCTGACGACTTATAAAATTACAAAGAAAAACAATTCTAGTTTCCACTTTCAGAGATATAAGAAATGAAATCCCCACCTGTGAATAATTAGACAATAAAGTCGCCAGCCAAAAGATTTTTGTAGGTTTGCAAAAGTGCAAACACAGTGTTTAAAATTAATTATTGAATAATAAAATAATTACAGGAAAGCATTTAAAATATACATGACTGCTAAAGCATTTAGTAAAAGTTAGGCATAAAAATAGAAAACTCACTCGTCATTCTCCAATAAACAAAATTTGAAAGCAAACTTGGAATCTTAAAACTAAGATTCCAAGACACACTACAAAATACAAGGAAACACAGCAAATATTATATAGGAAGCTAAATATTTTTTATGAAATTCAGATTTATAATTAGATTGAGTGGAGATTTAATGAAAAGAAATTTGCCCTGGGAAGAATAAAAGCAAATAGTTACCTTTTGGTAAAACACAGTTCACGTAGAGTGCACACTTTTATTTTAGTCCATTTTCAGGTCCTTAGACAGTGGCAAGGTAGTTTAATGAGGTTCTGGCTTCTTCTAGATGTTTATGGCATTACTGGAGCAAATTTGGAAGTTAGGGATCCATCCTTTGTTAAGTTAGCATGCCAGTCTGATGGTGACAACATGTACAGTATTTGACATCTGCAAATTTGTTTTTAAAGAAATTAAATGTCTGAACTGCTACCAAAACTCAGGATCTCAACAGGTTGCCAAAGTCACTACTCCAAATTAGCGGGGCTATTTATACCTCTTACATTTCCCATGAAACACTTTCCTTGTTGTTGAATTTCTACGCCTTAGGCAGGGCAAATATTAATCTCCAGCTCAATCTAATCTAAGAATTCTACCCAGGGATTATTATAAAACAAAAACACAATTAAATCTCCACTTTTGAAATGAACTTTAAAATAATTAATATAAAAGCAACAGGAATGTAATTAGCTAGCCAGCTTGTTTTTAAATCAAATTGATTTTTAAAAAAGTAAAAACAAGCGATATAAGAAAACTATTTTAAAACAATTTTATAAACATTAAAACGATCTATAAATGAATAGGTGTTTTAATACACGTACTCTTTTTAATAATTAAAATCTTTTTTTACTTTCAACTTTAGAAACTTAACGAAATTAAAAGTTTTTAATTTTGGCAGTAAAACCTTTGAATCGGATGTCAATCTGGTTCAATATATATAAGTGCATAGATATGCTGTAAAATAATTTATGAACATATTTGAATGTCATAAACCTATAAATTAAATTTATTTTTTATAATACATAATTAATGATTGATATAATATATGTGTATGCAAATAAAATTGTGTGTGCACACTTTTTATCATATATTTTAATTTGTCAAAATAATAAATTTATTAAAAATATTACATTTTTACATTTGAATTGTCATATAACAAAAAATATGATTAATTCTAACATATATGTCTATCTGATATGCATCTATATAAGCACACAGATGTGCCATAACATATGGGAATTGTCATAATAATAAAAAATAAGCTATCAAATTTGAATGATACATAAATGCAAACATATGATGTTCATATATTTAAAAAATAGATGATATGAATTGAAGCTATTAATTAGCCTCTTAATTTTTTATGGTAAGTAAAAGTTTTTCTTAAAAATATATTTATTCCATTGACAGTCCTTCATAAAAAGATTTTTTTAACAGGTTACTCTTGATTAATTTTAAACATCTTAAAAATGCTCCAGCAATATTTTTTTGTTTCCTAATCTAGAAAGAATTTGTAGTTTACTTTTTTGTTTCAAAATATATTGGAAACACATCTTACTTCTTGTGGAATAAAGTTATTTACTTTAAAAAATTGTAATTAAAAAAAAATCAACTATCATTTTCACTAAAATAATTATTTAAAATAACTCACCAACTGTCTTATATATATATATATATACAATGCAGTACCTTTACCTGTGTTTCTGTGCATATAGATTAAACAGTATGCATATATGCTAATTCCTCAGCAAGCTTATGGACTCTCTGGGAAATCTGGCCTCTTCTAAACAGCAAACTGAATTATTGTCATTTTCAGGAAAGATATTATACAGAAACTGTTGCACTATAATCAGCTCCATTTGGTTTAGAATTTGATAGATTTTAGGCATACTGTCTGATACATAATATACAGGCTAATGGAGAACACAGAAAAGCAGGCCCTTTACTTTTATGTAAATCCAAATTCTAGTGTTGTAAACTAGCAGTGGCTAATTTGCACTATCTTGCATTCAATTATATCTTCATGGTCATTGTGCTGTCACAATCTGTAAAAGTTAATCACCACTCTAAACTTTTTTTCAACATTTTCAGTGTCAGGGTGGAAACAAATACAGTAATTAAAAATAAGTTTTTCTTATATTTATTGAAAAAAGTTTAATGACTCTTTTTAATCTATTTTAATCCTTTGAAAAACAACATTGTATCATTTTTATCAAAATATATTATACAAGCTTTAATTTAAAAAATTCTTTAATCAAAATAGATAGTGAAATTTTATAATTACGAGTATATCTATTTTAACATAAAAACCTGCTTGTTTTAATTTCAAAATTAGAATTAATAAAATATTAATTAGATCTTTTTAAATGTTTAACTTGTAATAAATTTTTTTATTTAAATTCAAAATTATTTATTCCTTAATCATTATTCCAGTGTAATATAGAAAATATCTAGAAAAAAAATTTGTGTTTATTTTTACTTTCCCTTTCATATTATATATATATATATTGAAACAGATATTCTGTTCCTCATATAAATATTCAAAAGACCCCCCCATTTAAAAACGTCTAGCGTGATTCAGTCTAATTGGGAACACAATAAATTTTGATTTGTTTAAAAAAAAATCATATTTTTAATTTTGAGATTGATGAATTTGAATAAAATGTTATATCGTCTTTTTTTTTTTTTTTTTATCTGTCTCAATAAAAAAAAAAGAAATTAATTATCCAATCATTAAAAAGAAAGAAAAAAGATACTTGAGTTAAACTGAGGCAGTATTCAAATTAGGCACATTGTGAAAAAAAAGAACTTTCGTCTTACACAGAGAAGCAGAACATATTGAATTTTTTTTTAAAAAAAGAAAGTGTATTACTTAATTCTTTTGACAAATTAAAATATAGCTTTAACTAAACGTGAAAATGGAAAAAGAAAACTTTGCTAGAGGAATTATAATGTCATTTAGTGGCTTCATTCTCTCCACGCTGTGCCATGACTTTCCATCGATGAAATAACCCACCTTCTCTTGAGTAAATTAGACTGCAAAACTGGAAGGTAATTTTTATAAAATATTAAAACATATTTATCATACGTTATAAAGTGGAATTATGAAATAATTACATAGAATTTGTTTTGTAAAATATTAAAACATGTTTATCATACGTTATAAAATGAAGTTATGAAATAGTTATACGCAAATTTATTTATAAAAATATTTGAACGTATTTTCTATATAAATTAGAAATGCTTTAATTACTAAATGATAAATGCTCCACAAGCCAAACAGAGTTTATGTATATGAATATAGTTTTATATTTGGCTAAATTATAAATGCCTCAATTATCAAATGATAAATGCTCTACAAACCAAGAATTGCTGAGTTCAAATGTCTACCAATCGGTAATAATTAATAAAATGATGAAATGCTGTATAAATCATAAATACTTGACTGCTTCTAAGCTTCTTATAATGTAACAGAGTTTATGTATAAGAACATACTTTTATATTTGGCTAAATTATAAATGCCTCAATTATCAAATGATAAATGCTCTACAAACCAAGAATTGCTGAGTTCAAATGTCTACCAATCGGTAATAATTAATAAAATGATGAAATGCTGTATAAATCATAAATACTTGACTGCTTCTAAGCTTCTTATAATGTAACAGAGTTTATGTATAAGAATATACTTTTATATTTGACTAAATTATAAATGCTTTAATTACCAAATGATGAATACTCCACAAACCAAGAATTGCTGAATTTAAATGTTTACCAATCAGTAATAATTCATAACGAAATGTTATATAAATCATAAATGCTTAACTGCTATCAGGCTTCTTCTCATAAAGGAATACAAAAATGAACTATTGTTGAATTAGAATGTTTCCAAGTTTCTTCTCATAAATGAATTCAAAATGAATTATTGTTGAATTAGAATATTTCCAAGCTTCTTCTCATAAATGGATTCAAAATGAATTATTGTTAAATTAGAATATTTCCAAGTTTCTTCTCATAAATGAATTCAAAATGAATTATTGTTGAATTAGAATATTTCCAAGCTTCTTCTCATAAATGGATTCAAAATGAATTATTGTTGAATTAGAATATTTCCAAGCTTCTTCTCATAAATGGATTCAAAATGAATTATTGTTGAATTAGAATATTTCCAAGCTTTTTCTCATAAATGAATTCAAAATGAACTATTGTTGAATTAGAACGTTTCCAAGCTTCTTCTAATAAATGGATTCAAAATGAACTATTATTGAATTGACTATTTCCAAGCTTTTTCTCATAATTGAATTTGTAAATGAACTATTGATAAAAAATAAAAGGAACTGCTTCTAACTCTTTTATAAGTAAAATAAAAATGAGTTATCATGTGGATAGAAATGAATTTCGTTAGAAATTGCAAATTAATTGTTATTTAATAAATTTTTTTTGTTACTAAAAATTAAATTGGTTATCCAGTTGTTCAGTTTTGTTTGTTTTATTGCATCACTCACCAATTATAGCACTGGTTCATGAGAATCTCATGCATTCCTGAGCTACGTCTGACATAACTAGATCCAGACCAGTCAGGTTGTAGTAAGACGGAACTCTAATGGCGCTGTTTGGAAAACCAAACATATAAATGTTTAGATGTTCACAGTCTCTATTGTACTACATCCTCTGATGAGCAGGAAATATTGTTGTAGGAGGCATTAACATCTGCATTAGGAATGTCAATTGATAGTTCCTTCCTACAGCATGCTCATCAGAAAATTGTTACAACTGATGTGATTAAAGGGTTGTACGCGAGTCCGGTTACAATATATATATACACTCATACTAGTATGTGATTTGTGCCATGAGATACATAACCATCTCATATCCATTCTCATGGGAAGGGGGGAAATGAAACACCAAGTGAACAATATTTGACGTAATGACAATGTATAATCAAAACAAAGTTAATATCTCAAACTATGTACTCATCAAATTTTTTAGATTTGAGAGGCATCTGACAGCTAACAGAATGAATAGTGACCTGCATTCCTGTGATAGATAAAGAATTCAGGCACTGGATTTTAAGTATATCATGCACTATGAACACCAAGAGAGCTACATCAATTTAGACATTATATGCTACCATAACCCGTGATATGAAATAAGAATGCAAAAATCTTTGCAAAGTCCTGCTCTTTTGAGTCTTAAGGGTTGAAAAATACAAAACTATATCCTACTCTTTTAAGTCTTAGGGGCTGGAAAATGTGAACCATGCCATGTCCTTTTCTTGGAGACTTAAAGGCTGGGATCATGGCAAGACTATGTTCACTGTTCCATGATAAATAATAAGAAATCAGAAAGTGGTTTGCAGAAAAACCTGAGATAGAGCACTCTTTGAAGTTGCATAAAAACATTGCACCCCCAAGCCAATGACAAAACCCTCCATCCATCATCAAAACTGAAAGTACAACTAAACAAAGTCCAATAATCAAAAACCCAATCCAATCTCCTAAATCATAGACTTACTATTTAACTCTAAATATGAACTCCTTAAATATACATTAACTATTATTTTATAATTTATAATTATTGATACCCTTGTCATATATTTCACAGTAATGCTTTAAAATTAAATCTGCATAAAATGTATACCTTTTTCTTAAATGTTGTTATTTGAGATCAAGTTGAGTGGCAATTATGTAGTGATGGCCACCAGTACATCATCATCATCAGTCCACAGTTGGGTAGACATTTGTAATGATACTGCAAACAGGAGTGAACCTGAGGTGATGAAAAATCATTCATCATCAACTCCAGTTACTATAGAATTAAAATATAAAATTAACTAATGAGATATGAGTTTGAGAAATCAATACAATTATAATTAAATAACTATATGTTTACCTGCATTACATAAAAGCAATAATCATTCATCATTATGAATGATTCATTATGAATGATCAACACTAAAAGTAAATCAACAGTTCCATCTTGTGACTGGATTTGAAAGTGGTCCACTATAGACCAGGTTAATTATTTAGCCACTGCCAAACCTAAGGCAGTATTACAAACTATAATTATCTGGATGCACATATTTAGGTCTACTCTACCAAGTTAAAACAATAAGTCAAATAATGCTGAGATACTTAAAACATCCTAACCATCACTTTAAATGATATATAAGTATTTCAAACTTTTATTGTATCACAATTTTCTAAAACATATGATCAAAGACATGTGAAAAAGATAAATAATTCCCAACCTGTGGACATTCTATGCTGAACCAGCACTCATTACTTGACCAGATCACATATTTTTACACATATTTTCATCATATGTTTAGGATTTTTATAGATAGCAGTTTGCTATAGTTTGATTACATTTATCAAACTTTCTGCACTCACATCTTTGTCACAAACCACACTATAAGATTATACTAATGATTATGACTGATCATCCAAATATACTCTTCGATTCTCAATTAATAAAGCATCAACATTTGAGTTTTCTTGACCATGTTAAAATATATAAATATGTACATGTGTAAATAAACAAAGCATGAATTACTATTTACTAATTAAGTATTTGCTAAGAATCTTGAAACCAATATTATGGGTTCAAGTGATTTCACTGCATATTGTTTCTTTTTAAAACTACTAATTTTGTAAGCACTAAATAAGTGCATGGACAGTAATATAGATTATATGTATATGCTTCTTAAATTGACAATATTTTTATCATTTACTCATATAGTTAATAACATTTTATTAAAATCTTTAACTTTTATGATAATCTTCAAGATGACTTTTTTTTTTACTATGGCATGAGATGTCCATACTTTCCATATTTTTAATACTTTATCTTTATTATTATATTTTTTTCAATTGTTACTACTTTTTATGACTCAAGTATTTTCTTTTCAAATTATTTTATTTATATATTAAATGAGATTTTATATATTTGAAAACTCACTTCCATGATTCCCTGTATATTATAGACCACTGGGTATTATGCACATTTTAAAAATATGCTGGTAATAGAATCTAATAATTCTAAAGTCTCTATACCATTTTGAAATTAATATCTGATATATAGAAGAGAATGCAAAAATTTTATGGAAAGATGCTAAAAAATTAAAACATCAAACTTTTTAAACTATCAAAAAAAAAAATAGAAAGCAGAAACTTTACTGTGAATGTTATGTTAAATATCTACTAATGTCCTTTTACAAAGATAAGCAGTTTGACTCAGATTCTAACAATATACAAAAGAATTGATAAATCTAACTATGAAAAAATGTGTTAGAAATGAAAATCTGAATTAAGTATCTCTATATTTTATTTGAAAAGAAAGACAATGCATCAGTATTATATGTTATTAAAAAGTGTAAGAAACTAAGACATTGAGTAAAAATTAATTCTGTGAAAACAGATTTATATATATATATAATTTTGTTGCTTATCTAAAAGTTTTTATAATGATATTATAAATCCATGCTAGAATGTCACCTTATATTCAGTAATAATTAATCTAAAAGATTACCAGTTCAATCACCATCTATATTGCCACCTGGCCAGATTATCAGACTAGCATTATATGAAGATGATATCATTCAAAATATTGTGTTATGCATTAAATAAAATTTGATTTATTTTTAAAACATGGTTCAGCATATAATTTCAACTTACATTAAATGTCAGTAACTCAGTTTGAAGAAAAAAAGTGCCATCATTCCTAATATTTTAAGTTATTGACTATAATCTAAAAAAAATAATATAAAATTAACATTAATAATGTTGGTAAGAAAAAAATAACTACAAAAGTAAAGAATATTTTGTGCAGGCAAGATATGTAGTAAGGTTAACTGAATTGCACAATATTTCTTCATGGTCTTTCATTATGAAACCTAATAGTGCCTCTTGGTACTTTCAGCTTTGGAGTTATTAATGGATATTATCACAAAGATAATCAGATTTCTATTACTAAGCTGGAAAAGGATTTTGTAACATTTGAGGAACTATATCATTTTTAAATGTTATTTATTTATGTTTTTTTAACTTGAATACTTTTCAAGTGTTAGCAATTCCTGTCATTAAACCAATAGAAGATAAGATAATTTAATATAACACCATATATTTTATAACTGCAGCAAATATTTGTATGAATTATACATCTCTTTCTTACAACAAGTTTTTTAAAAAGCTATTTTAGATCAGATTGAGAAAACATATAGTACTTTTATTATCTCATCCAGCATTTGAAGTTTTCATTTCAATCCCCTCAAAGCTCAATGTCTATGTTGAAAGAGGGTGATTAGTGATCCTGCTTTAGATGAAATAAGCAAAGATATGTATATTCTAATTAAGCATTTAAAAGAGTTGGCAATTACTATTTTATTTCAAATGTAAGGTAAGAAATCTTTTCACACACAAAAATAGCAAATACTATGATCTTTATCATATTGTTGAGAATTATTATTCTTTCTATGGAATTTTTTTCAAATCAACCAACTATGCAAAATTGAAGCCTGTTATACTAAATAAATGTTCAAATAAGTCATTTTAGAACTAGATAGTCCAAAAAATATCAAGAAAAAAGATTTTTATAAAACTTAATGAAAATATACTTTTCTGAAAGTGTTATTAAATTTCTTAATTGTTGAAATTTTTGTCTAATGTTATTAGTGATTCTGATTCAAGTATATGATGCATCTAATCTAGTTACTCAAATTAAAAGGTTAATTTCATTGTTATTAAAAATTTTTTTAAAAATAAATCACAATTGAGGACATTCTGCAATTTCAACTTTATTATTAATCAAAAAGGTGCTTTGATAACTTGTAAATTAATTTTTGCTGTTCTGAAAGTTAGAAGATTAAATTTGATAACAATGTGTAATAATTTAAATTATTTTACAAATTTGTATCCTATAAATATCACATTACAGTAAACTATCAAGTAAATCACTTCAAATTATAAATACTTCATAACAACTATCTTTTTATTACAAAATTAAGATAGCTTTTGAACAAAAAATTGCTATATAATTCAAACATTCAGCATATAGCTGAGAAAAATAATTATTAATTACATAGCTAAAAAAAGTTCTCTTTAGGTTTTTAATCATTTGTGTTTATATGAATTATTTCTTTATCTATAATAATTAACATATACAGTAATGGGGTTTGCATTTATGATTTTAATCACAATACTTTATCACTGATTTATTAATATTTAACATTTTGCTTCATAAGAACTGATAATTTTAAAAGATTATCACACTGTTTTTCATTGAAGTAGTATATTCTGCATACTATTCACTTTGATGTTATTACAGCATCCTAGCTTATTATTTATGTTCACTATTTTAGGAGTGAGATGTATAAAGTTTAAGCAATGTCTTTGTCATGAAAGTTTAAAAATAATTAGATTTTATCCTTTTTCAAAAAAAGTAGAATAGTAGGTGACATAAAGTTTGATATATCACCAATATTCAGAATGAATATGAGTGTAATTAGTATTGAAAGTTATTATTTTCAGTGAGCTTATAAACTTTTTAATATTGAAAATTATCCAAGTTTATCTATACTTTATATCAAAGTATATTCTTTTATTTTTAAAGTATAATACAGAATGTAAGTTGTAAGCTCATTAACCATGCAAATACACTTTATGTGATGATGATGATTTTTGTAGAATGTTAAACTTATGAAAAAATAATTATGAAACTCAACCCATGATGTTGGGTATACTTTCTGATTTTTGCTAAAAATCTTTGGGATTTATGATTATTTTGCAGAAAGTAAATAAAGAAATCAGTTAATCTTATCACTAATTTCATAAGCAAAATATCTTTAAATCAGGATCTTAAATGCAAAACTTTTCAAATAAAAACATTATTGAGTAAAAGTGAACTTTATTTGAAGCCCATGAAATTTTTTTCTAGGTTCAATAATAAAGCAAACTGTAAACTGGATTTGATCTTTGCACTTGTTATTGGAGTCTCAATAATAGATTCAAGAACTTCCACACTATTTGCTTATGCTTACATTCTTCAGAAATGAAATAGAACAGCCCTTTATTTATATAGTCATGATTAAATACAAACAATGTATTTATGACTACATCTGTAGAATAACAAGATTTAATAATATTACATCCATCTTCTAGTAAAAAAAATTAGTTTTTTTCCTAATTCAAACCAAAATATGAATTTATTTGTAACTTCATTTTTGCCTGTTGTACAGTGAAGAGATATAAAATGCTTTATCCATTTTTGTTGTTAATAGTTAATTTGCAAGTACTCAGTAACTATGTTATTTAAAAGTATGACAAAAATCAATTGTTAACTTATATTGAACCTATTATAAACTTCTCAGAAGCATGAAAAAGAGTTGGATTACTTTCTTTCAGCAGAACGAATAGGAGACGGAAATGTATTTTATTCCACAAATCATTATCAAAAATAAATGATTATTCAAAATTGTAATTAAAAGTAATAGATATATGATCAACTCATGAGATCATTAGACATTCCAGCAACAGGACAAGAGCAGCAGTCCAACTTAATTGATCAAGCTGAAACTTTTTGTGTGTTTAAGCTTTATGATTATGAAAATATTTTACATATATATCGACTGTGTTTAACGACATTAAAAATCAGAGAATTAATAAAAAGAAGCCCTGCATTGGTTATATATATATACAAATGCCCTATTATTTATAATATTATAGAAAACTGCTAAAAAATTCAAGCTTGAAAATGATATACAGTTCTCTGAAATTCCTTTTTGAGGTTTAGAAGTTTTTTATCTTAATTGGGAAAAATTAAGTCTTATATAAGATGGTGCTTGCACACACTATATAGTGTTAGTACATGTGTGCAGAAGAAAAAGCACTGATTAAATAATAATGACCATTAAAATTAGCTTTGATTTGTGAATTATATTGTTATTTTCTTGCCACAATGTCTATGACTTGATATCACAATTTTATGAATTAAATTCAGTCAATTTGAAGATTAAAAATAATTTATAAAGTGTTAAAGTTTAATAAAGAAATATTGTCTGAAAAAGTTGTAGAAAGTGGATAATTTGTTTATTTATGGTTGCTAATATTTCTAAAGCAAATGAAATGAAAAAATACAAACAAAAATAAAAATGTTGTATAGTACACTTGGCTTAATATTTTATTTCAAACAAATAACTTTTATATTGTTTTTTTAAATAATAATAATAATAATAATAATAATAATAATAATAATAATAATAATAATAATAATCATCATCATCATCATCAAGATGTCAAACTTGTTTAAAATTATAATTATAAAATATATATTTGAATACAAATGTAAAACAAAATTTGCAAAGAATTCAAAAACAAAATAAAATAAAAATATGGAAGAAACAAAGAATGTAATAAATGTTTATGAAGATGTTTTTTTCCTATATTACACACAGTCAGATAGTATATATTGTCATTTAAATCACTGAAATATTGAGATTGTTAAAATCTACACAAAATTTCTACTGTGTAAACCCAAATTGATCCAATGTTTTTGATATTATTTTATTTCTATTTTCAGCAATATATTTTTGCTTTTGTAGTCTTTTTTTTTTTTTTACAAGACAACTTATTTTATCCTTATCTACTAGATTTTTTTTTTCAATTAATATAAAGACTTATAATTTATTAAACCAATTAATCCTTTTATTTTTTAATATATTCTCATTCAGTAACAACTTATTATTCTTCAATATTCTGGGCATCTACTTTTTTTATTTATTAGTATCTGTATAATGTATTTCTCTTTTAACATATTTGCTTAGCTTTATTAGTTTATTAGAGATTGTTCTTATGCATTTTTTTTATTTACACAAGTCATTAAAAATTTTATTTTTTTCTTTACTATTTTATTCATCTTATAACCAATTCAATGGTTTTTGTTTGTTGTTGTTTTAAATCTTTTACTTCTTTTATAGTCAATTGTCAACAATGAAACTGGTTTAACTTTTCATTGAAAATTCACTTCTAGTTAAGATTAATTTTATCATTAGGCCTTCTATTTAAATTAGATAGAGAAAAATGACCCTCATGACATATTAATCATACCCTTTTTCTTCATTGTTTTAATTTTAATTTTAATAAATAGTGTTTTACTGTTTATACAAACATATATACACTCTTTAAACTTTTATCACAAAAATAAACAATATCATCAAAAATAATACACGAACATTGATTGCATAGCTATGTAAAGTTATAAATATTATTTAGATTCATTATAAATAACTTGATATGAATAAACTAGTTTTACTTTATAATATATAGAAATATCGGAACATTCTTTTTTATCCAAACTTGAAAATTTATGTTTTATTGGTAATTTTCTCAATAACTCATTCCATTTTTAACTTATTTTTTTAAATTTTAATATAATCTCAATTTACATGTAAATGCGATAGCAATAAATATTAAATCAAATACATAATCCAACTAAATACATAATTAAACTAAAATCTACTCTTAATTAACATTTGAAACTTTCTGCGTGCAAATTTTCCTTTTACGATTCTTAAATCACATATTCACTATTATTTTTTATTCTACAAAATATATGTCACTTTTTCCTCAGTTTCATCAATAAGTAATTTTAAGATAAGTCATTTAGGAGATTATATGATATTCGAACATTGGATATGACAGAGCCATGCTGTGGTTCATGAACTTTTAGTTTTTTTTATTCCACTCTATCACTGGACTTAAAAGACAGATGATGTATTTTTTATTCCTAACTCATAATGTGCATTTATAGGCTAATAAGTTATAAATTCAAATAGCTGTTACTAAGCTATGGTTATTTTTCTCATGCTATAATTAAATCTGTATAGAACTTTACCTTTCCTTCTCTAGCAATCTTCATAAAAGTGTCTGTATCTTGTTTCATATCTTTACTTTTACATCTACTTTTGTTTTTCTTTTATTTGTTTTGTTCATATTTTTTAATAACTTAACAAGTATATCTACATTGAAAAACAGCAATATAGAATAATGATGATGATGACAACTTATCACAATTATGTCACTAGCAATAGCATGTGGTTAAAAAGCAATCATAAATTATTTTGGTATACTCTATTTAAAATTTTATTATTAAACAGAATGTTATTCATATGATATCAATAGCAGATGTCAATTTGACAACGGCTAAAAATAACAGCATCATACTTTATTAATTTATAATGAATAATGAATACAAAATTGAGCATATAATAATGTTTAGTTTTTCAAAAAAAATTACCTACACTGACTAATTATTATAATTATTGGATAAAATAACAACATTTTGATTTCTTTATTAAACATATTATATAGAATCCATATAGAAATATGACAAATGGAAAAATTTCAAATTTTTTTTTAATGATTTTTGATTGATCTATCAGTGAATTCAATTTTTCTGAGATTGATCTATAACATATCCAAGAATGGCTACAGAGGCATAAATTTCAGTTAGTTCATTAATAAGATTAGAGGGCTTATATGAATTAGAATATTGATGTTCTCTTTTGAATGATAACATTTCTGTCAAAACAATATTTCTATTATAAAAAAACTAGATTCACTGAAATTAATGACTGGAATGAAAGAATATCGTGATATGATCTCCATATGTCTCATAATGAAAATAAAACATCTATGTTATAGATTTCTTAAACAATCATTGAATATAAATCCATTCAATAATTGGAAAAAAGTTTGAGTAATGACTTGTTGGAGATTGTGATGTGCTTTCATTAAACCATTGTCCCATTTTCCCCATGTTTTCATGGCTTTTACATTGTAGCATTCACATCAAAGGTAGTGGCTTTAAAATGCAATTGCTTATAAAGAAGTTCTTTACAGTTTATTTGTAATGCATTAATACATTTAAGAATGTGAGAAAAATATGAAAAAATGGAAATTTCTATAGATAAGAATACTGTGCCATGCTGATGATTAAACAGGTTTGATGAAGATTATATCATGATGATTTGAATTATGGGCTCAAAAATTAATAGAGTATTATAAGAAATAGGGACTGGGAGTAAATATAACAAAAACATCTATATCATAATGTAAATGTGAAAGGTTATTTGTGTCTTTATAATTCAATAAATATTGCACTAATATTGAAAAATTTTGCATGATATATATATTGTGCCCTTTTCTATAGGTCAATGATGGTTATAAATGGTCAATTACTAAAAAATTTTAAAATTAATATTATATAGTATTTAAAATTATAGATTATATTAAGCAGTAAAAGACTAATATGATATATTTAATAATAAGTATTGTGATGGTGAGAATTGTATCTAATTCTATATTTTTCTAAATTGTTTTTCAAAATTTTATATAATTATTTTATATAATATAAGTAGCAAATTTAGTAAGACAGATAAAAATAGACTAAACACCGGAAATGACTACGTGACTGTCTGAAATATTCTATGTATAAGCACCGGTTTAAATTAATACTAATAATTAAAATATTTAAATAGTATATTATAGAAGTGGATGGAATTGTCACACATCATAATAAAAATAAGTAGTATACACCTTTATTAATTATTGTTTCAAAATTGTTTTAAAGGTAGTTAAATTGTAATAGATAATAATTGATTTAAAAATAATAATTAGTTAACATTTAAGTCTATTACGTCATGATTTTAAAACTTTAGAAATTGTTTATAAATCCAAGTAGGGATTGACAAATAAAAAATAGATCTTGGCAGACAACCAAAATCGCGCCAACTAATTGTATAAATGGGGGAGAATAAAAATGTGTTGACTCCAGAGCAGAGGTAACATTTTAAGCTCTCTAAATTTTTTTTTCTTCAATTTATTAGTCAATTTTATTATAATTTTAATAATATCTTTGAAAGAAACCAACTGACAATTTAAAAATCATCCGAAGAGAATCTTAGAATAATATGTTTTAAAAAAAAGTTTTTCATAGTAATGTTTCACTAACTTTACAGTAACCTGCCAGTGGATTCTATCGAAATATAATCGGAGTTTTCAATAGAAAATGGATAGATTCTTAAAACCAAGTTGTAAATTTTATAATGTTCCAAATATGTTAATATTATTCGTTGATATAGTTTATATAGCGTATCACTATGAAAGCTGCTTTCGTGCGTATAAAATCAATGAAAGGACATTGTGCACAAAGTTAATGAAGATAATGGAAAATAAAAATAAGTATTATTCGTATAAGAATAAATGGACAAAAGGAATTTTAATATTGAAATAGTTTGAATTGCTTTCTTTAAGATGACTTGAGAAAATACTCTAGAAAATAGTTAAAGATCGAAAGTAGTGTATATAAAATAATAATGAATGAAAGTGAAGTTTACCAAGGAAAACACTTGCCTAAAGAAAAAAAATTTTTTACAGAAGAGAAATATAAAATATTGGATCCATGGAAAATGCAATTGGTACCGTAATTATTAAATAATTGTAGTTTAACTAGAAATAAAGATGCATCAACGCGCTGAGGTAATATTCGCCAGAACATTAAAAAGCTTCGTGGGATAACTAAATAAAATGTTTTCTAATAATTTTGGATTAAACACTAAAACTAAAGATCATCTAAACAGTTTATTAAATGAACTAATTTATTTAAAACTTTAATAAGCAGAAAGGAGAACATTCGGACAAAAGAAGAAATAATAAATATTATGGGACTAACCAAGATATACCGTCAGAAAAATATGTGATTATGGTTTGAATTATTTTCTTTACTAATCTAAGTTAAACATTAAGTTTTAGATAGCGATAGGGAAAACAAAATACATTAATTCGTAATATAACATTATATGAAATAATATGTGTTGATTTTGAATTTTAAAATAAAATTGTATGTATGTGGAAATTTGTATATTTGCGATGCTCGAAGAGAAAGAAACCTACTACAAACTCTGATAGGAAGATAAAGATTGTTTTTGGTAACATTTATAATTATTAATGATATATAATGTATGTTTTATTTATTTAGATCAGCTGGGAATCGAATGAATGTAGCGCAAAAGTTTTATTGTTATTATTGTTGTAAAACGCATTTTTGAAAAACAACACTCTAAAACACTTTGAGATGTGATTAGATTTTTAAAAATATGATTACGATAATCATTTTATGTGTTATTAATATAGTTCAATATAACTGATGGTTATGTGATATTTTCTGTTAATTTTCCGATTGGGATATTTAAATGTTATTTTAACCAAACGTAGATGTTGAACCTACAGTGTAATAAAGCAAGACAAATTGTTCTTATGGAATAGGGAAATGTTTTTTATATTAGCGAATTTTGTTTATTGTTTTAAAAAAAGTAGTTAGTATTTTATCGATGTTGGGTACAGTAAAAATCTCGAGAGATAGTTTGGGTAGTGACTTGGTAGTACGTGGTGATTCGGAAACCAAGAGGATGTATTAAAAACTAGGATGCTACAGGGAATGAAATAATAAGTAGTTTTAGATGTTAATCAGCATAGTTAACAAAGCCCTACGACTGGTACACATGTTGTCTTGGACAGTGGTATTTTATATATTTCTTGTGAGTCATACTAGATGTTTGGTAAAGCTGAGTAAATAAATAGCTGCCACATCATGCTTATCGCCAAGGTTATTAGACAATGAATGTCGGACCTATTCACACTGTTCCATACATTTTTGAAGTATACTGCGGATAAGTTATCTATCTATTTTCCCGATATCCTATACATCTTTCGCTATCTTTATCTGTATTTCTTGCAACTACATCGTTATATGATAAGTCTATTAAAAGGGAAACAATAGATATTTTAGAATGTATGTCATGCTATTATTTGGAATAAGAATAGTTAAGTATAAACGAAGAGTAGATTATGATTATTGAAAGAAAGATGCAAATATCCTAAGAAGGGAAGGAGTTAGAGAATTATTTTAATTCCTTTTAAGAAATGAACTATAATTTTATAAAAGTATATCCAAATAGAAATATACAAAAATATTAAATATAATTTCACGTTTTCTTATTGTTAATTATATTTTAAAAAATATAAGTATTGCATACTTAGAAAAATACAATAATATTCGATAATTATAGTATATGTGAAACTGTAACAGGTGATAATTAAACCCGTGTTATATTATTATACATGAGTATGGCTTATGGAATAAACGTATTATAGTTTACGAGCATTGGAGAACAAACGTTAAAAGTAATAATAATATTTGAATAATATGCGGAGTGACTTATATAAAGTTACAAGAAAATGTAATTTTCTTTTAAAAACCATATTGATTGTAAAATTATGATGTTATAAATGATGTTTATCCACATAGATAATTTATAATACAGTAACTTTAATATTAAAAGGTAAAGAATGGTATTACCCATAAAAATAGTTAAAATAAGTGATATGATAAACCTAATGAGAAATAAATAAATAACTTTTAAAAGGCATAATAAGTTTAATTAACGATAAAAGAAATATAAATGTGTATAATTCAGCTATTGTAGTGTAAAGAAAAATGAGGATATCCCTTGTAAATAGATGTAGATGGATTTGTTTGTTTTATTTATTTTTATTGATGTTAATAAAATTTTAAAATTTGTTTATTAACCTTTTAACCGCTAATTATATTATTGGTTGTATGAGGTAAAAATCAAATCTTTTAATTGGCCAACTCACAAACTGAAGACAAAGCCTATTGTTAAAACATATTCGCCTATAATATTAAATTCAACTCAGATACGTTTATAAAAAGTATATTACTAATTTTTCAGATTATGAAGAGAATGAAAGTTCTTTCAAAAATAAATTGCTATTTATTTATTCTAAAATATTCAATTTCGGCAACATAAAAGCTATAATATAAACAAAAAGGTCGACTTTTACGTTATAGAAAAGTAAATATTTCTTTTAAATATTTCTTTAATATTTTTTACTAAAATCTTCAATATTTTTCGAAAATAATTTTGTTTTTTTAGTTTTTTTTTTAAAAAACTAGTTTAATTTCTGAAATTATATTTTTTTAATACTTAAAATTGCATTCGGAATGAAAATCTCAGCGTTTTTCTTTATTTTCTTTGATCAGGCGGTTTCTTTGTTCTTTACAGCCAATCAGAATGTCTTTTTCGGCTGAGAGCATGCTAAGAACCAATCAAAACTCATGTTCTTTCTTTGTTTAGGTTTAAATGCATTTTTTTTATTTTTTACTTGTAAAATAAATCGGAAGAGGTCACCATCTTACAGAACTTTTAAAAACCTATTCAAAACCTATCCAACAAATTTTTTAGCATAAGAACTGGCAGAGTTAGAGTGACATCAGATGTCTACGAGGAGCTTCGTAAGAAACAGTCTTTTGGTTAAAACTTGTGTCTGAGTTTTGTTTTCTCTACATCATTGCATGAATTCACAGGGTATGTTCACAACCATTAAACTAAGTATATGATTGTTTGCACAAAAAGATAAATAGAGAAGTATGTTTAATCTTAATTATTTATTGATGTTCTTATAATTAAATAATTATAAAATTGCATTGCGTTACTGGTCATCAATCCATTATCATAATATTTTGCTAAATTATATGCTATTAGTTGCCACTTGCTTTATTTATCAGATTATCTAAACACTGCCACTTATTAATTTATTTTATTACTTAAAGATAAAAAAAGGGGATATTAGATTATTAACTAATTTATTACAGTTATAAATTTGCGATGAAAGAAAAGCTGTACTAGTTGGATTAAGCAATGAAGATTGTGATTATTATTGTTTTATTATTAATCTAATTTCAGAGTAGTAGATTATGACATAAAATCCCTTATCATATTTTGCTACCATATGTTTATTAACATATGAATAAATTTAAAAACCTGAGATTATTTCATTTGAGCTAAATGATTACTATTATTATTATTATTAGAGATAAAAGATTAATACTTTAATTGTTAAATGAGTCTTAGTGATTAGAAGTTGCAGAAGTCATAAGAATACTATGTAGTTATTATGTGTAATAGTAGTATAAGGGGGGATAGTGTTCTTATGCCATTGAGGTGGTATCCTGTGGGATATTGTCTCAATGTAATCTACCTTGTCACCAGTATTTCCACTTCTAGTCTCATGAATTCCTGAATATTTATTTGAGTTAGTTTAAAACAGAACCTAAGTTAATTTTAAGAAACTTGAGCTAGTAAAGCATTTAATTGAATATTTCATTAATTATTAGAGCTAGAACCCGGTTAGGTGATTTTCACTATATTATATTTATTTTGGGGGAAGTGGAGATGCGGGAATGGGGCGGTTAGATTATGGCCCTCAACGTGATTGGCCTGATGTGTAGTGGAGCTACACATGATGACAAGGGCAGATTGTGGTGCCGGCAATGTGTTGGGCCCAAGTATTAAAATGGGAGAGTATAATAGGCTTACATGGAATGGGAAGGTTAAATAGGTAGATTGTGGCGCCGGCAACATGTTGGGCCCAAGTATTAAAATGGGAGAGTATAATAGGCTTACATGGAATGGGAAGGTTAAATAGGTAGATTGTGGCGCCCAACTTCAAGGGCAGATTGTGGCACCCAACTTCAAGGGCAGAATATATATTTAAACATTTGTAATTGCAATATAAAAATGCATGGAAAATCTATACATAAGTGTTTTCAAATGACATCATAACAAGCCAAAAAAAGGGCAACACTGATTAAAGGATTATGGAGTTGGAAAACTTTTTAAATAAAAATTGTATTTTTTGCTAAAACATAGTAAATATATTTCTAAATTAATCAAATTGTGTACCATGTATTTAATTTCTCATTTGAATAAATATACTAATGAATTTGGTAACATGTTAAAATAAAATTTAAAATGTCATGGGTACAGGAAGAGAAATACAATTGAATTTGATAAACTTTTAATATAACATTTATAAACTTTTAGGGATGTTAGTATAAATATATTTGACATGTGAAAAAGTAAGTTTTAAAATTCTGTGAATTCAGCAAGAGAATTACAACTGAATTTGAAAACTTTTACCATTACCCTTTAAGTATATTCTCATGTGATAAAGTAAGTTTTAATAATATTTAATTAACATGTGAGAACTTTTTTAAAGGCATGATATGTGCTTGATTTTAAAGATATTAATATTTATTAATTAATTAAATACTAATATATATGTATGTGTGTGTGTTTGAGAGAGAGAGAGAGAGAGATAATAAAAAGATGTTAAATATAAAAATAAGTGCAAGAAGTAGTCTTCCATTATTTATCTTCTAAAAAAATATCGTCTTGCAATAAATAAAAAAGCTAATTTTTCTATCGTATTAAAAACATTATTTTTATCTACCTATCCTTTATGTATATATACATAGTCTATGTATTTTTGCTTTATGGTACTTAATTTAAGAAATAATTCAATAAAAATAAATATGAGCAGTAGCCTCACATTATTTGTATTCAAAAAAATGTCATAATTACAATAATTAAAAAAAGCTGACTTCTCTGTAGTGCTTTATAAATTACTTGAAGCAATACTAAAATTTATCAAATAGAATAAAGTATTTACTCATAAGAATAATAGCAGTATGTGTAATAAATTAATCTTTTATTAAGAGCTTTATAAATTGTATAGTTAACCAATATTAAAAATTATCAATACAATATTTTAAAGAATCCTTAAAGTATATTTTTATTATCATTTATATATACAATACATGGTCATATCTTGCAATTTATGTAGTGAATAGCTAAAGTATGTTATTAGACAATACATGCATTGATTCAGAGATGGTACTTCCACCAGCTTGGAGAGAGTATTAGTCACTTTTTAGTGGTGCTACTTTTTGGACAGTTTTGCATCTGTGACTTTTTTTACTTGGACACACATATTACAAATGCTGTCACTGTTAAAGAAGTTTATTAATCAAACCATACACAAAGCATGAAAATAACTAATAGTTAGACACTTATGTCAATGCATAAAGAAAAACAACTATATTAAATTTACAGTATTTTAGCGTGAAAAAGGGATATTGTCAAATACTCCTACACATTAAATCAGTCTTATCTCTGCGTCCCATATGCCAACACAATTATATTTATTAGTTGAAGCAGAAATATATGATTCTTTTCAAGAAAGAGATAGCTATATATATATTATAATGATCTGGAGAAAGATCTTAACATAATCTGCACTACAGGGCGCCATCTAGGCATTTGAACCTAGAAAAATTTATAAAGTAGGCAGATACATAAGTAAAAAAAAAATTTTTTTTTTTTTTAAATTTTGATTCCGGTCGTTATCCCAAGTCACTAGCTCAAGGAGTAGCAGAGATTAAATAATATAATATAAATTCTTATCTAAGAATATATAAAAAAGGAATAAAATAAGCCACTGCCAGTAATTAACATACAAAAATTTATTTACGCACATATATATATATAAGATTTAACATTATTATTTTAATATGTTTATTTTAACATTTAACATTATTTTTACTTTTATTTTAGATTTTTAATTTACATTTTAAATTTTATACTATTATTAGTTCGCACAGATTTGTTTAAAAATGTTGAGTATAGATCGGTTACATAGATTCCACGGTCAAAAACATTTCAAAATAAACATGAACGATCAAAATACAAAATCATTGATACCGTCAATTGCAGAGGGAAATTTATAAGTAACCCAATAGCATTCACCATAAGATGCTTGCATTAACACCAATAACTTAAAAGACATCCGAATAAATACATTTTAGATACTCACTGTAAGGTATCAGTATTTACCGAATGTCTATATATATTTTGATCGAATATGAAAACCAAAAACATAATCAACCGGTCACGAACCCATGCAAGCGTCTATACCCAACTTAAATTTAATGCATCTTTATTTAGAGTGTCGAGTATGAATAGACTACATAGATTTGCATTTGAAAAGAAAATATTCAATCCTTGTTTAACCTTAGGCCAAAGGTTCGCAGTCAAACCAAACTTCAATCCATCTGATATATCGATGTGTTCAATGTAATATGAATACGGCAGCACAATTAGGTTAAGAGAAGAAACTGCTTCTCATCAGATAGGAATATTACATCTATCAGACAAGAAGAGCGATAAAAAAAAAACTCCATCGAAAGGAACAGCGTTCTACATCTTATAATCCCTTCCATAGGCAAAACGGAAGTGTGCGGCGTATAATAGCGATTCTGCCCATAGCGAATCTCGTACTACATCTACTAATTACACCAATATATCCAATCCATTGACCTAATTCAACTATGAAATGAATAACCTAAGATTACCCTCCCCTAATATAACTTTACAAATCTATATAGCCATTCACGCCCGACTTAAGTTTAATATTTATATAACTAGTTTAATGAAAAACAGAAATCATAATAAAACTTAAAGAACAAATAAATAAATAAATGGAAATGATTTTACAAAAGAAATACATTAAATAAAATTATAACTAATTAATAAATAACGTTGGTCAGATAGGATTCTATTTCTTAATAAATTAAAGACTGAGAAAGTTTATATTTTAAAGTTCTTAGTGTTTCAAAATGTTTTTAAAGTTCTTACGATTTTTTTTTCAATATTCCTCTTTATTCATTGCATGCCATTTGGAATCCACATTAAATCCTCTGACGATCCTGTTGTCCTCAGTATAAGAAAAGCGATGTTTCATTTTTCCATTTTTATAACAACTGAAGGAATTGAAAGTGAGTCTTTCAATCCCTTCACCTCCAACTCTCCGACTTAACACATCTCAGTCCTCTCTTAATAAAACATAATAATTTCCAACTTTTCCTTTTATATTAATCTTAAGGATTGACTCAACATTATGTCATCGATGATGGTGGTCTTTTCGCTGAGGTCCGATTCCATAGGGATTTCTTTTTATTTGCTAAAAGTTTCTATTGTTTTCCTATCTGACCATTGTTTATACATTTAAATGCCCAAGGGCTTGTTCACTTGGACTAATTAAAATAATCATTTCCATAACATTAATTAACCTGTTTTCCAAATCCAAAGATATATTTAAAGATAAATTTAAAGATATAATTTTATCTCCAAATCTTTTTAAAATTTAGTTTTAAAATACTTTTTCTTTAATAAAGTTTTATTTTAATAATTTTTCTCATCTGTGCGATTTATATATATACGAGTTTAAGGTAGAATTTATTTTCAATTTTTCTGTCTTAAAAAAAAAATTTTAAATGCGAACTTTTTATTTTAATGTTTAATAATAAAAAAAAATAATGTAACATCGTCTGTGCTCGTTACAATATATATATATATATATTGAAATATACATAAATACATATGTATTATGAATAGAATACAGGAAACTGTATCTCTTAAAACTTAATTACCATATACAAATGGATATTATATGCAACTATTTAAATTAGAAATGCATAATTCTGATCAATAGAATAAAATTTAATAATAATAAAACTTGAAAAAAAATGCATGTTTAAATATATTATAAGTTCTAAATAACATGCCAAGAACAAATTCCATGAAACTAATTATTATTTACAAATGATTATTTGCAAATAAAGAACATTGTTACATGTTTTTGTATTTTGACAAATTGGATATATATATATATATATATATATATATATATCAGAGTGTGTGCTTAATAATTAATAATACTAATTAGGTTATCATAAGAGAAATATATTTAAAATAAAATACTAAATATTGATTATTCAACAGTAAACCTGACCATAAAAAATTCAATTTTTTTGCATTTTTTCTGTTGATAATTCATATATTATTATTTCATTAAATAATGTGCAAAACCATGGAAACAAATACATATTGATTTATTTTATTTTATTCTACTAATATGAACAAAGTTATGGTACAACAAGTATTATATATGTTACAACAAATGCTTAATAATTAATATTAATTACTTCATCATGTGAGAAATATATTTAAAATAAAATACTATAAACTGATTATTCAGTAGAATAATTGATCATAAGTAGTTAAATTTTAATATTACTATTAGTAAATTCATGTATTATTATTTCATATAAATACTATGTTTTGTATTAAATTATTTTATTCTATTTATATGTGTAAAACTGTAGGTACAGTTACTATATATATATATATATGTGTGTGTGTGTGTGTGTGTTAGAAAAATACAACAGAATATAATATCGGAGGATGTATAAAGAATTTAGAAAATGTGAAGAATATAAGTATCTAAGCATGAATATCTCACAAACTGAAGCAATATAAAGCCATAAAAGAAAAAAAATGTTGGGTAAAAAGCAATAGAAATAATAAATTGGGAATATTATAAGATTGGAATATATCAAGTCAATAAACAATGACTATATGAAACAATAAAATCATAAAGTGTATTTTGAAAAATTAAAAAAAAGAAAATTGATGGTTGCAGAAATAGATAATTGGCAAAGATCTGTGGGAAAATGAAAAGAAAATAGACAAGCAATAAAAGAATTCACTAAATGATATTGGATATATTATAGTAAATGAAACAAAAGCAAGACAGTTGCAATAGTATGGATATATACAGAGATTGTTTTAGAAAAGATTACCAAAACAGATATTAAACTAGACTCACTGGAAAAAAGGAAAATAGGATGCTCAAAAAAGTTGGAAGAAAGAATATTTAAAAAAATTAAAGAAATTTATGGGAATATTGATGAAAAAGCATAGTGCTTGGGAATTAAAGGAATAGATAAGTGATAAGAAAAATGCTTTGTATTGACTTCTGCAGTGTTTTATTTCATGGCTATTTAAATTTTGCTAGAATCATTTTTAATGTCTGTAGGTTCTTTTATTAAGCAATGATTTTTAACTCACTCCCTTTAGCAGATTTTATTCTCTCATTCTTAGTGACTGTGGTCATATTTTTTGAGGATGTCACTTTTTGAAAATTAAACATTTGATCTATTTTAAACTCAGATATATTTTTTAGTTATCTGATTTTGCAAAACTGCTACACTTCTATTTATAAAGCCAAAAAAAATTATGTATGTGCTATATAATATAGCATTATTGTGATAATAAGACAGGTCTTCTCTCTACTTTGTTCAATCCCTTTGTAAATATACATTAATGTGATGTTCTTTTCAAGTGACATTTTACATATGTCTTTATTTGTTTTAGGTATACTATTTAATTAAATGCGCTTGATTAGTAATTTTTTTTTTTGCCAAAATAAATTTTTTTCTTATTACTTTTCTTTCTCCCAGCACATTATTTTCTAATACATTTTTTACAATTCTTTTAAATAGTGGCCATGAATACTTCAACAAATCATATAATATCAATAGATGAGTATACTCGCGCAGGTGGTGGCAATTTATTTTTATTATTTTGAAAAAAATAAATAAAACGAATCTTTCATTATATTAAATGTAATAATTTATCTTCTATACAAATTAATGTTTAAAATTTACTGTAATCATTTTCATTGTTATCACCTAAAGTTCTTTTTTTTTTTTTTGTATGTAATATTTTTTTTTCACTAACAAAGACAAAAAATACATCTTAAAAAAAGAAAAAAGGTAAAACATTTCAAAATAAGTTAACTATTCCAACTGTAATATTTTTTTGTATTTATAATTTTTCTTTATTTTGTTATTAATATATAACTATATTATACAGTTCTAATTTATTTCAGATCAAACACAATATAATATTTGTTTAAATGTAATTAAGCATTCATATAATAAAATTAATTTTAAATTACATCCAATTCATTTCATTGCTGTAGAAGATTAATAATTTTATTATATGATTTAAAAATATACATTAACTATAATATATATATATATATATATATATATATATATATATATATATATATATATATATATTGTGCCATTACAATTTGGTCACTAGCTAAATTTATAGTAATGTGCATGTAGAAAAGGTAAACCAAAATCATCATCACATTTTTATATAACCATAAAAGAAGCTGTAGGGCATCCAAGTTCAAACCCTACCAGATCAAAATTTTAAACGCTTTAGACAGAAAGAGAGTGGGACAGCAATTATATGCTTTACTTGTTTGTGTGTTAATAAATCTCAAAAAGAGCAGCACACACATTTAATATTTAAATTTTCTGTTAAAAAGCAAAGTTATAACGCATACGTATAGGCAGTGTATGTGTAAACTATTTCATTGTTTTATATTTCAAATATTCAACATTTTAACTTTCTTTAAAACTAACCTATGCTTGATCAATTCTAATATCTTATTCTATACTTCTATTTTGCTTTTCTATAATTGTAGTTGGGATTTAAAAGTTACAGATTTAATTTTCAATAATAGGGTTATAATTACTAAGCTAGCAATTATATTATTTAATGTTAGTTTATGAATGATTTGAAAGAATGAAGGATGTGTGTACATTACATACAGAAATTTACATTTACTAAATATTGAAAGAAAAGGAAGGATTAAATCTGTCAAATTATTTTTTTTGTACAATTTTTTGTTAAAAGAGGAAATCTGTTTAATCAGATATCTATCTTTGTAGCAATTTTTTTTGTAAATGATTGTTTTTCACTTTGGGAGCTTAATTTGGGTGGGAACTCTAATTTTGAAATTGTCTTATCTTAAGATCTAAAGAAGGAAGCTCAAAGATTTGAAATGTTACCTAAATGTAAAAAAAGAAAGGAAATAAGGATTAAGTCTATTTTTTTTTTAAAACAAAAGTGTCTGGAAAAAGGATTAAACTTTTCAGTTGAAAAATAATTTAGTTGAAAATAAATTAGAGATCTAATTAAAACGAATTTGTCCAAAAATAGCAAGTGACGCTATCTCTGATTGGTTAAGTTAGCTAAAAATTGGATATAAAAAGCTGTCTGGAATTATTATTATTGTGATTATGATTCAGATTATTAAACTATTAAATTGAATGTTGAAAATATAAGAAATGGCTGGCTAGAAAAATTATATGTATGTCCCATCTTTTCCGGACCATCTGGGGAAGCTGCACATCACATAGGAAAGAAAAGATGTTGTGTCTAAAATAATATTCTACACCTTTCAACTGACCAGAGAAATAAGATGTTTTTAATAGAAGGAAGAAAGCATTCACCTGCATTCAAAGAAGATGAATTAATCTACTGATAAATATTAATCATCAAGTCCAATTAATTGTTACAACAACTGATTTTAAACTCAAGAAAATTTATAAATGTGAAAACAACTGCTGTATTTCATCCACATGCTTGACAGGAAGAGAAGAAAAATTAATATAATGATTTCCAAATTATCCACTAAAGCAAATAACCTCAATAGAGTCATCATCATCAAATAGTTATACACCTCAAGAAAGAGATTGTTCCCACATAAAATGGAAATGGTAGCTGCAGAAATATAGACATTATACAAGACAAGTTTGAACCCTTGGAAATTCGCCACAAACAAAAGATCGGTAATATGACTTTTTATATCTATTTTCTTTATGATATCAGAGTCTTAATAAACATTTTAGCAATAAAGTGGTATATTTTATTTAAAGAACTTTTAAAGACTATTCAGATCGATTAAAAACAAGAATGTCTTACTAATAATAACTTTGAGCTTCATAAATTATCTTGAATGTATGAAAATTATTTGTTTATTAATTTTACAGTTATGAAAAATATTAATGTGTAAAACAATTTTTTTTATGGTATTATGATTTTAGTTTTAACTAATATATTATTATTATTTTGGTTTTAAATAATATTTTGTTATTATGGGATAAAACACGCACATACATAATAATATTTTTATATGTGTATAATTGCGAGTGAATGTGAAATAATGAGTAGTATTAGAATATTAGATTATTTTGTTTCAAGTTAAGTATAGCATTTCAGAGGTAGAAGAGCGGGGAAGAAAATAATTTAAAACATGTTTCTAAAACTTGCTCTTTCAATTCTATTAACATTTTCTTTTACATTCTACTTACATGTTAGATTTATAAAGTATGTGTGCTAATGAGCAGATAATATTTTTTTTTTGAAATACTTTTCTCATGGAGTGAAAATCATGGTCAATGTGACGTCCAACTTAATACAAAATACATTTGAAGGGAAAGGGGGAAGAACTTAAAATTAATCTGAGGATTGTTATATAATCAATTATTATTACTATTATTATTCATATCAATTTTCATGTTTATCTAGAAATTTTTATGTATATGTTAGAAATGCAGTAATAAATATTAGTTTGTTTTATTAAACGAGGCGTATATATTTCATTAAGTGTAGTCTTTGTTAAGTGTGATTATTCATCATCATCAGTGGTTGAATATTAGTGATTTAAGATATAAGTAAGTATGCTAAAATTAAGCAATAATTATGAATTTCTTTATAAAAATTAGTTTTATGTTTAGGCTTAGTCCTAGAGCTGTAGTTGAAACCCTTGTCATTATCGTTATTATTATCATCATCATCATTGTCATCAACGTTTTAATTAATGAGCTGTTTAAATGTTTAAAGGCCATAAATAAATATTAATTTCATAATATTTAGTGATTTCTTAGTATTATTATAACCACATCCCGTCATCTATTTCATGCAAGGATGAGTGAATTGCCATCCTAAATTAGTTATATATAATCTGAGCTAGTAAACTTATAAAAATATTGAAACACATTTGTTATGCTAAGATCTAAGAAGTGATTTATGTCTAATATACTCCACTTTGGTTTAAAGATGTTTTACTTTTACCTAAATATTAGTGCGTATAGTGATATGGCTCAAAAAGCAAAATCTTCCATTTTTATTAGAAATAAAGTACCAAAAAGGGGATTCAAACCCGGTATATGTGAAAGGTTATTAGATATAACCGTGTCTAGATTCAGATAATCTAGTGGCGCCCTGCTAGACCATATTCACTTAGTATTTGTTTAAACATGCACTTAACATCAAACCAAGAAATGAAAGTGGATAAGATCTACTGCCTGTATACCTGAGTTATAATACTTGTTATTAATAATTTGCTTATAATTATTGATATTTGGATCTTGAGAAATCCAACATTATTTTAAATATTGTGATCTTATATATTGTAGACAACTCAGGTATGGTAATAGTTATTTGAACCATCTTTAATTTTGTTACACTGGATTTGTGATCTATCTATTTGATCTACATTAATTTTGTTACAATATATATTAATAAAATTATAGGTGTAAATAGGTGCTTGTGAGGTATTATGACATACAAACACTAAAGTGATAGGAAGAACACAGCAGTTCCATTTAATTGACGGATTTTTTTATACATATTTCTCATTTGACAGTTGATTCTGAAACCTTTTTTTCTTGAGCACCCCATATCAATTAGGATTTTATAATTTTTATTAAACATTCATTAAACTAGAGATTATCTACTTAATGATTAATAATTCTGTAGTTATTCATTAAATGGAAAATCTCTAATCTAATACATGACTAATAAAAATTATTAATATGCTTTCATTAAGTGATTCGTGTCAAAGTTATGAGAGTAGTAAATTTGGCACTTATTAATTAAACTGTAGAAATTGCCCATCTATATATATATATATACTCAAAAATGATAAGTGTACATGTAAAAGATTGTAATCTGGGCCAACTGATGAGCACTGGTTCAGCATGAAATGTGCACATTGAAGATCATACAGCTTTTTCACATTTTTTTGGTCATGTGTTTATGATTAGATCCCTCAATAAGATATTAAAAGTGGTTAGAAACCTATCCCTACCCTGTTTCAGAATGCTGTAGTGAAAATTATCCTTACAGAAATATTATTCTGTTAGAACTTTGTTTATGTTTCAAATAAGCTTAATAGTTTTTTTTTTCAAGTAACCCAGTCTAAAGCTACATCCACTAGCCATTCATGAATATCTATTATCTGGATCTTAAAGAATAGAACATAAAACTTTTTCCTTAATCATATTATCTGGCATTTGATTAATATGATAATTGATGACTTCTCCATTATTATTTCTTTGCTGAGAGGTGTTGTCTCTGAACTACACTGGGCTATTTAAATGGTGTTTTGTCTGACATTTATTTCTAAATTAACATATGTTATTCTTCTATTTTGTGATGGTTAATGCATCCATGATCACAATGTGAAACTAAATCCAGGTTGAGCTTAAAAACTTTTTAAAATTTTGCTTAAGTAATTTTTAAAAGATTTAACTAGTTGGCCCAGGTTCAATCCAGCTATCATTTAATAATGTTCAGTAAATGGGTGTTAAGCTATTTTTATCTACAGTTTAAAAAAGTTTCAGACAATGTGGCTCATCATATGAATGTTAATGCACTGACTATAAAAAATATATGACTGTAATATAATATAACTTTCACTTCTGGAGAAATAACTGTCATAATTTATCATTTCATCTTTAAGCTGTTTTTTTTTTTGTGAAGACCAAATCACAATTTACTCAAAATGCCATTAAGCAATGAAGTTTGTGAAGTTTATGTTACATTTAACTTTAATTGTAAATATTTGAAATGTAGAATTTAAGATTTGTATTGAAACTGGAAAATGGCTAATTGTATTTTTTTAAAATTTGTGTGCATTATAGCTACACAGAAGAATTTGTTGTTACCTGAAAAAAGACCATTTGATGTCTTAAAATTGTTATTACTATTTGATTATTTATTTTAGTAAATTATCATGGAAAAACTGTTCACTAGTACATATAAGCCAGCACTGTAAATTTATTGGCTTTTTACTTCTGAATTTATTATCAGCAAACACCATGATTTTTCTTCTTGATATTGCCTGATTGTTGAGTTTTCTTGAAAACAATATAAGTATATCTATGAACAATATTACATATATATTGTAACAGAATAAATATGTTCTCATGATGTCAGAAGCCATTTGCAACTGGATAAAAATATAGGTCATATTATACCCTTACTCATAGCCTAATTATTGATCACCATTTGTAACAGAATAAAAATATGAACCAAGAAAGAACAATCCTAATTTAATGCCTTTGAATTTTAGCATCATTTGTAACAGAATGAAATTAATAAACTAAGCTAAAATAAATATCAATCAATGAATAACATTCAAACACTTAAATTAATAAAACAATGATAATAATCTTTACTGTAGCCTCTTAAATTCCAATAGCATTTAGAACGGTAGAAAACAAATAAAAACATTATTTCAAGCTATTCTAAAATATAAGCATTATTTGCAATAGATTAAAAGTAAAGCAATAAAACCAAATATCACTATCTTATAAATAACAATATATGCCTATTATATAATCCACTTATAATACAATAAAAATAATGACAAAGAATGAGATAGATAAACCTTAATATTCTTTATGTCTCAAAACACTGTTTATAACAATACAAACTTATACCAAAAGTCAAACATCATTTTATTTATATTTAAATGAAATAATTCTTGGATGGATTAGATAATAATTTTAATATGCCCTAAAAATCTAAAATATCAATGATATCAAAATAAATAGATAACTCAATAACTGATTTCCAATTACAACCAAATAAAATCAAATGAAATACTGTCTCAGCTATACTATTCCCCTAATATCAATATACACTTATTAACTAAGTCGATTATAATAAAATTAAATACTTAATAATAATACAAACTCAGTTAACCTAACTGTCTTTCCACTTTCACCAACATCAAATACTATAAAATAAAATTATCTTATTAGATAATATTAAAATTTATAATTTCCAATCACATCAATATATAAAATAAATAAAAGATTTCTATTTAATACTTATTCCAACACAATTGATAAATCATATCCACTTATTCTTCAGTTTAATAAAGCTAAGTTATTAAAAGTTTAGACTATAACTGTCAAAGCATGTGAAAGATTGTTAGATTCATTATAATCAAATATTAATATTAAAATTTAATATTTAAATTAAATTTATGATCACTCTAATTTGTAACAGAATAAAATATATTATATTACCAGCTCTATAACTGAATAAGATTATGATCTTTATGGTTGTATACTGATTTAATATAATATTCACTTTAATCAGTAATGATTTAAAATAAAATATGAGAACATTTAATTGCAATAACCTTTACTCATCTTTAATGATATTCTTATCAATCATCAAATCAATTTATATATAGTTTCTATATTAATATAACTATTACTTGTTACTAACAATATAATTACAATAAGCTTCTAATTACTTATTAAATATTCAAGAGTATCAAATTAGTTAATTTATTACTATATAAAAATGTATACCTGGTCAGATAAAAAAAAAAAATTGATATGTAATTATACCATTTTATATAACCTGTGGTTTTGTTTTCCAAATTATTTTGAAATTGCTTAAGATGAATTAAGTGGTATAATCAAATGGTGACACTCATCTAATCCAAGTATGTTTAACCAATAAATTTGCATTGTAAAATTGAATGAAAACCAAGCAAAGGTCATATATATATATATTGTGCCAAGGCCAATTTGGCACATGTATATAAAATAATTTTGTCTAAAAAAATTATTAAAATAAAAAAAAAAAAAATCTTTCGAAAAAGAGTTTGAAATAAAAGATTAAAAGTGGGAAGGGGTTTTTTTTAAAGTCAAACTAAAAGTGTTATAAAAGAAAGTAAAGTTTTTCTAAATTAGTATTCGTAAAAATAAGTAATTTAAAATTTTAAAAAAATATAAATCTCTTTTCATTCAAGCTTATTATAATAAATTATATATGTGCGTGTGAGTGTAAATAAATGTATGCATGTTAGAATAATATTAAAAAAAAAATATATGTAAATGAAAGTTAAAAAAGAAATTATATTTGGAAAACACAGTAATGGCTATTAAGTTAAATAAAGATTTTAAAAAACCACACCAGCGGTGTGCTACTAATTAAAGATATAAGAAAACAATATGTTTATGAAAGCTACTACTAATTAAACAATCGTCAAAAACACGTTGTCATAGGATTAATTACCAATGGAATTTGACAACAGATATTTGCAGGAGGATATTACACGGACAACACGTCACAGGTATAAATAGACTTTTTTTTTTATCGGACAATTAATTGAGAGAGTTTTTTCAGTCTAGTTTGCAGTGACAGTCTTGTTTCAGTTGAGATAACAGTGCATTTCTATTATGTATTTAGAAACAAAAATGCATTGATGAGCAGCTTTTGGAAATATACGCTCATGCTTCAGCCTTTTTAGTCCAACAAGATCATCAAAACCTGCCTGAGAAATAATTCTGCATAACAACTCAGAAGTCCTCCGTCAAACATTCAACTGTCTTCAAGAATAAGACCAATGGAGTTGCACAAAATCTCTTCAAGAAATGACCAAATCTAACCAGTTAGATATACTCCATCAGAAGCAGCCAACAACAAGCAATATCCATGCTCCAAAAATCTTAGATAAACATTTATTTATTGTCATTTATACATAGTAGCCACCACTGTAATTCGTCAATCTTACAGAGTAAAGTAGTTTGAACTCTTAAGCATGCATAAAATGAACTATTGATGTGCGGGTGTGGGAATGTAAGATAATTTAATGATGTCACATATTATTTATGCTTTTCCCCAGATATATGTTATAATGTGCTAATTTAAAAATGTGTGTGTATTAGATTACCAAGATGTTTAAATTTAGTAAATTAATGTTGGTTTATAAATTATCTTTAAAATTTAATTAATGTTGATTAAAATAAATTGTCTTCAAACTTAAACTTTATTTGTCGGTCAATTCTTTTTATCAACCTTTTTTATTAATTCTTTCCACCAATAATTTTGTATAATTTTGTTATTGAATTAAAATTAGACTGAGCTAGTTTTAGGGAACGTTTTGAGCGCTGGATTATGAGCCTACTGCCTGAATACATTAGTCATCAGACTAGCTGGCACCCCAGGGTTTACCCTGAAACAAATAAAGTATATGGATAGTAGGGGTTTGAATCTAGCAGCCGAGATGGGTCATTGTTGATAGTTAAAGCTATCAATAAGATCTCCCATTTTGCTCGAACGTGCCGGTTCATTCACGTAACATTTATAAGATTATAAATGTATTAGAAAGGAGTTTGAAACCAGCCAAAACTTATATATACGTATAAGTAAGTGGTTTCAGCAGTTCGACCCAGTACATAAATGGCTTTCCCAATGTTTGGGGCTGAACCTAAGAAACAATAGTAAATAAATGCTTTGTTTCTTTTTAAAAAAATTTTTCTATACAAAAGCTAAATTACGTATGTTAAAGCGTTTTAATTTAAAAAAAAAAAAAAGAATTGACCGAAAACTTTGTTTTCTTTAAGTGAAAAGAGATTTGTGCTATTTACGTTATCTAAAATAAATCATTATGTTAAATCAGAGGCAGTTGGATGTTTGGACAGAGTTAAAGCATTAAGATCGGGTGGAGAAAAATGGACAAAGGAGAGGCGGAGTCAGCGTGTATTTTCACTTTAATAAGAAATAAATAAAATAATAATTAGTAAACTTATTAATAAAAAGTGTTTAAAATTATAAATTATAAAAAAAAATAAAAAAATAAAGCCAAAATGGAGACTCAAGGTAAAAATATAGAAAATAGCCCCAACAAGGAAAAAAGAGAAATCATAGCTTTACTAACCAGCATGTTTGAAAAACAAAAAGAAACAGCCGAAGAATATAAAAAAATAGCTGAAGAGCTTAAAAACCAAAATAATGAAAAGAAGAGTAAATTGGAAGGGCAAACTGAAATGCTTGAAAAGTTAAAGGACCAGATCGAAATGGGCCAGAATAAGATAAAAGAAGAAATGAAGGAAATAAGATGTGAAATTACAGGAAAGGTAGAGAAGAACCAAGAAATTATAAAGGTAGATTTAGTTAAAGAAAATCAGGAAGATGAAAAGGAAGTTGAGGTGATAAAAGACATAGAAATTAAATTAGAATCAAATAGCATTGCAACATATAAAGTAGAAACAAATGTAGACCAAGAAATAGAAGAGAGATATAAGTTCAAGTTAGAAGATAGTGTAAAAGAGTTTTTACAAAGAATTAAAAATAAAAGGTTTAAAGTAAATGTTTGTGTTCGTAGATTTAAAAACAGATTTAAAAAAAGAAAGTGTAGAAAAAAATATTCCCAGATTGAAGTAATTCGGAGTTTGTCTAAATATCAAGGTTTTCTGATTTACAAAGTTGAAAATAGAATGGAAAGAGAAAGAGATAAAGTAATAAATTATAAAAGTGGGATAGATAAGAGAGGAAAGGTAGTTTATATTATAGAGTTAGTATGTAGAAAGAAAAAACCGCCTGACAAAAATTAAAAATATGTAATCTGACGGATTTGCCAGCTTGACCTAGTTATTAACGACCATGGACTTGAATAATGGAAAATGTTTAACAAAGTTTAATGAAATAAATGTAAAAATGAGTATCAAGTTAGTTTGAGTAATTAAAAATGATTAAAGTTAGTCTTAGTAAAATAAAATAACAATCTTAGAGGTTTTTAAAATGTCAAAGCAACAATAAAACAATTTATGTCAAAACCTTCGATTATGTCTTATCAATTATGTTAAATCCCAGCTCATAAGTCTAGAACATAGCAGAGCATGACACAAACAAAATAAATGTGTAAATCAAAATAGACAAGCAAAATGAAAATGTTTCTTTTTTTTTAAAAAAAAAAAAAGGGGGGGGGGAGAGTAAAAATAACGCTTTAAAAATAAAAATGAAATAAATAAGTGTATAATGAAAGTATTAATGAACATAAAACATTATCAAATAAAATTAAAAAAAAAACAAAGTGTATTAAATTAGGGTTGAGGTGTGTGTGAGTATTTGGGCAAAGAAATTAAAAGTTGGTTTAAATCAGCACAAAATCTGTGTGTTTGAATTGCCTTATACTTTGCTGCCTACTTCTGTTAACATTACATTTATTACCTAATGATGAAAATAAAAACTAAAAATGCAGTATAGAAAAATAAGAATTTGAAATGGTCAATACTTAGGAAAAGTGATCAACGCACATATTAATTGAGATAAATGTTTGTAAATAAATAAGTAGGTTAAATAGTTAAAATAAAATCGATAAAATCAAGTTAAATAAATAAACATAAATATATCTGTAGTAAATAATAATAAAAAGTGACTCACGATAAACTAATAGATTTTTTTTTTTTGGAATACACGCATGAGAATAAAAGGAAGTAAATAAATGATTTAAAGTCAAGTCAAAAATATATATATATATCAGTGTAATAATGAATCGTAGTAAAGTAAGTTGTTTTTGAATATACGCAAGTTAATAAAAGTTGAGTAAATAATGAATCGTAATAAATTAAAATAGTTTTTCTGAATACACGCACATACATAAAAAAAGTTGAGTAAGGGTTGAAAATAATATTCGAGATTAGATTAATATAAATAAATATGAAAACTGATGTTCGTGGTAGTTTAGAATAATATTGTGAGATTAGATTAATACAAATGTTAGAATAATGTTCATAATAATTTAAAAATAATGTTGTAAGATTAGTAATAAAAATATAAAGTCAATCTAAGGAGTATTAAGAGTGTGTAAGTATACATGTGTATATACGCACACATACACTGGTAATATTCGGTAAATACGATACCTCATGATGCGTATTTTAAATGTATTTATCCAGATATCCTTTTAGGTTATTTTCTTGGCACTGCTGCACCTCATGATGCATGCAAAAAGGGATTTATTTATTATAGATTCCCTGTAAGCAAGTCCAGTAATAACTTGATATCTAGAATATTAGTAGGTGTAGAATTATGCTGCACATATACACATGTGTAGGAATTTATCTAGAGCAAAAGGGAATGAGGGTAGTATAGAAATAAATTTAGTTAAAGATACGTTTAAAGTGGCTGACTGGATAAGTTTTAGTACCCATAACGGACTTGTCAGGGATCATTCCTCTTTCCAAAGCATAAGTCGAAAAAGGACAGTTGAAAATTCCTGCCATTTCACAGCGACCCTTTCTTTTTCCAAGTCCGATCAACAGAATCAGCAAATGAAGTTTCAATTTTATACATGTGTAAGTTGGTGTAAGTCAGCAAATCTGCTTCTGCATCATTTCCCAAAAGATCCCTGTGCCTCAAAATTGGTTTGTCCCAGTGGTCGTTATCCATGATTTAGATCATCATGAGCAATGTATTTGGTATAGATAGAAGGAAAGGATAGTCAAAACAGATTGCCCTTTGTATGTTAAGTAAAAGATATTAAAAAGCTAATTTAGAAAAATAATAAATTAATAAATCTTTAGAGTCAAGAATTAAAATTGTAAGAGACAAAATGGTCAAAAATGATGCATTTTACTCTAAAACAGAGGGGGGTGTAATGTGCCAAGGCCAATTTGGCACATGTATATAAAATAATTTTGTCTAAAAAAATTATTAAAATTAAAAAAAAATCTTTCGAAAAAGAGTTTGAAATAAAAGATTAAAAGTGGGAAGGGATTTTTCTTAAAGTCAAACTAAAAAAAAGTAAAGTTTTTCTAAATTAGTATTCATAAAAATAAGTAATTTAAAATTTAAAAAAATATAAATCTCTTTTCATTCAAGCTTATTATAATAAATTATACATGTGCGTGCGAGTGTAAATAAATGTATGTGTGTTAGAATAATATTAATATATAAATATATATGTAAATGAAAGTTAAAAAAGAAATTATATTTGGAAAACACAGTGATGGCTATTAAGTTAAATAAAGATTTTAAAAAACCACACCAGCGGTGGGCTAATAATTAAAGATATAAAAAAACAATACATTTATGAAAGCTACTACTAATTAAACAATCGTCAAAAACACGTCATAGGATTAATTACCAATGGAATTCGACAACAGCCAGAGGATATTACACAGACAACATGTCGCAGGTATAAATAGACTTTTTTATTGGACAATTAATTGAGATAGTTTTTTCAGTCTAGTTTGCAGTGACAGTCTTGTTTCAGTTGAGATAACAGTGCATTTCTATTATGTATTTAGAAACAAAAATGCATTGTTGAGCAGCTTTTGGAAATATACGCTCATGCTTCAGCCTTTTTAGTCCAAGAAGATCATCAAAACTTGCCTGAGAAATAATGTCTGCATTACAACTCTGAAATCCTCCGTCAAACATTCAACTGTCTTCAAGAATAAGACCAATGGATTTGCACAAAATCTCTTCAAGAAATGTCCATATCTAACCAGTTAGATATACTCCATCAAAAGCAGCCAACAACAAGCAATATCCATGCTACAAAAATCCTAGGTAAACATTTATTTATTGTCATTTATACGTAGTATCCACCACTGTAATTCATCAATCTTACAGAGTAAAGTAGTTTGAACTTGTAAGCATGCATAATATTGATGTGTGTGTGTGGGAATGTAAGATAATTTAATGATGTCACATATTATTTATGCTTTTCACCAGATATATGTTATAATGTGTTAATTTAAAAATGTGCGTGTATTAAATTAGATTATCAAGATGTTTAAATTTAGTAAATTAATGTTGGTTTATAAATTATCTTTAAAACTTAATTAATGTTGATTAAAATAAATTGTCTTCAAACTTAAACTTTATTTGTCGGTCGATTCTTTTTACCAACCTTTTTTATTAATTCTTTCCACCAATAATTTTGTATAATTTTGTTATTGAGTTAAAATTAGACTGAGCTAGTTTTAGGGAATGTTTCGAGTGCTGGATTATGAGCCTACTGCCTGAATACGATAGTCATCAGACTAGCTGGTGCCCCAGGGTTTACCCTGAAACAAATAACATATTTGGATAATAGGGGTTTGAATCTAGAAACCGAGATGGGCCATTGTTGATAGTTAAAGCTATCAATAAGATCTCCCATTTTGCTTGAATGTGCCGGTTCATTCACGTAACATTTATAAGATTATAAATGTATTAGGAAGGAGTTTGAAACCATCCAAAACTTATATATACATATAAGTAAGTGGTTTCAGCAGTTCAACCCGGTACAATATATATATATGACAAATAAATATTTAAAATATATGCATATGATCTGATTATGCTTTATGCAATATGTTTACAATTAACATTAGTTCTTTTAAAATTAAGCAGGTGATTGCATATAGATCTCCACTTATTGGATACTAAACACAAAGCATATGTTTCTGTTACACAAATATGTTATAGAAGATTATACTTTCCAAAATATAAAAGTGTTCAAGATATATATATATATTTTTTATACTTTATATAAGAATGTAGTTAACTCTCTGCCATTTCCTTCACAATTCCTCATTTTCTTTGTTCTCACATTCAACATAGAATTAAAGATTAAACCATTATTACTTATCAGAAAATAATAAATTTAACTTCATTTGATAAATACTTTTGTTTACTACTGAAATAAATTTTAAATGTTTACATTTTTTAAATATTAAAGAAAAAGATCATAATCAAATCAAAAAGATTATATGTCATCATTTCTAGAAAGATTATTTTAATTTTAATTTTACAAAATCAACAAAATTTTCATTATTTGTCATTTTTAAAAAAATCTGAATATTTATTTATTTCCCTTATAGCTAATAAAATATGCTTTAAAAGTTAAGAGAAATTTAATATTTATTGCAAAATTATGATAATTTCATGCTCATTATCATATTTAGATTGCTTATGTAAAAAGCCTCTACATAACTTTAGAGCAGATTTGCATTTCCCACTAATATAATATTCTATTTTTGAAAATAAAGTATTTTTATTTAAAATAAATTATTAATAATTTATATTTTGATTTCTAAGAGATATTGTATGAATTATTATATAAAAATATTTAGAACTTTAATAAATTCGCAAATAAACACATTTTTGGTTATTTAAACCATTTTCTTTAAACAACCTGTCATAATACAATAGAGATACTTGACAGGGTGGATTTAAATTCTATTGTTTTGAAAAAAAAATTTTAACAAAAATTTTATACTATAATATATATAGGAAAATATGTATATTACAGTATAAAGCTCGCAGACATTTTTAGTAGGGATCAAATTAATAAAAAAATAAAATAATTCATATAAAAATTAAGTATGGTTAATCAAAATAAATTATATATATATATGAATCTACTTATTTGCCAATATAAATTTAAAAGAACAAAATAAAATAAATATTTATTGTGATATAATCCTTTACAACTTCTGATATTAGTGATATATCTGAAGTTAATTTATAATCAATAAATAATTTATAAACCAATTAAGCGAATGTAACGCTTGAATGTGAAGCTATAATAATATACAGGAATTAATATACGCTAAGCGCTTTCGAGGTGCTTTACCTCATATTCATAGCGATGCTGTGAGCTGCAAAATGTACTATGCTGAAAAATACAAGTTCAAATTTAGGAAAACAACACTCTTATATTTAGTTATATAAATAGATCACTACTTAACCTAAAATTATACTATTATTTATATCAATAAATGCTATATGTTTTAAATGAAGATAAAAAATATATAGTAATAATAATGATAAATGTAAGCAAATGATCTAAGTAATAATCTTTAAATACAACATTTTCAAAATAGTACCATAGTTCTAATGTCTATGACTTAAACTATAGTTTGACAATGTTTTATTATTCCAGAAAATGTAGAAAAAACACAAAAAACTATCGGATTTAAAGCACATTTTATTCTGATATTTTCCAAATATCCAAATTATTCTTTCATTTAGCAGGTATTTGATCTATGATGTTATCAGTATACAAATGCTAGTTTATATCCATTATAATTTAGCAAGTAATTAATTCCCAAAACATTACAAGTGAACAGACCCTAGTTTTATCTGTGCTGATGCCAAGAAAATTGAACAAATTTATATCTTGCATTGCGTATATTTTTTTGTTGTTAGTATTTAGACTTCATCATTGAAAACTAGATAATATCCATTTTTAAAAGCAAAAAAATATTCCATGTTTTTTTTTAAATATTTAATTTTTACATTATCAATAAATTGTCACTTCTCACAAATTTGCTGATTTTGTCAATCCAATGGATGGACATTATTGCTTTCACCATTTATAATTATATTCTTCCATAAACAAGCAAAAAAATTATATTAAAAAACTTAGATTAACTTCTATTAAAGCAAAGGTATGAGAGCTCCATTTAATCTGCTTAGTTCTATTTATAAACTTTTTCCATTGACATATGTCAAATGATAGCAATGCTTTGTATTGACTCTTGAGTCAATTTCAGCTAGCATCTCACAAATAAAAATTTTATTACATAAAATAATGACAAATAAAAATAAATATTTTATAATTATTACACATGTAATATACAACATTTATGTCTCAAAGTACGTATAGTATTTTTTTCATTTTAACATAAAATAAACAATTCAGACTACATTATTTTATACTACAATGGAAATAAACTTTTTACACATATCTTTCAAAGATAATATTTTACAAATAAAATAACATACATACTTGGGACAATACACATTTAGGTGTATTATTTGTAACCTACTATTGTAATTGCAGTAAAGAAAATATACATAATAAAAAAAATACAAAGAAATAAAGTCATATGTCACATGACCTAAGTTAATAAGCTTGTATTATAAATGTTATATATAGAGTTTACAAATAAGCTCTTAACAAGCTTTGCAGAATATCGCCAATCCAGACCAGTTTTTGCTTCTGGGGTTGGGGATATTCTGAAAAGCTTGTTAAGAGCTTATTTGCAAGCTCTATATATAAGATTTATAATAAAAAAAGAATAATTTTATCAATATTATAAACTTTATGATTTACACATTCATTTTTAAAATGAATAAAGGCAATTCACAATTTTTACAACTACAATTAATAATAAACATTTCTTTCTCCAATATTATATGTTGTCATAGCATTATAGTTCAGTATGCATTCCAGGCTAATATATTCTTCATTAAAATCAAATAAAAGAAAAATAAAATTTTACAACTAACATTCCATCTTTTCAAATTTCAATAGGTACAATATATATAATAACATAATGAAATAATATTATTGTGAAGAAATTTGATAAGTTTAATATTAAAAAATGTAGATTTGATTTTATTAATTGCTAAGCTAGGCTATTGACATGGAGTATCTGAATTAAAACATGACTGAACTAAAATTAGCAAGGATATTGGTATTTCCACTTCCAGATAAATTAAACTGGACTCTGATTTTAATAAATTTGCATAGTTGCATATGTGAATATAGGCAACTAACTATGCTATTGAATTAAATGACCAGTGTTTGCTAAAGGGAATACTATTGGCTCTCAAAATTTATGGCATTTCTGAAGCTTATTATGTGCCAAGTCTCTCTCTCTCTCTTTCTAAATATATACATATATACTAACATTCATGGCAGACAGCACTAAATTTTGGCCCTTATATCCAGAAGGCTACAAAGTTGCCATCCAAAATAGTATAGTGGTTGGAAGCTGAAAGCAGATACTAAGAATCTCTGATTGTTAATTTCACACTATTATTCAGTAATGATCTTTTATTTAGATATCTAAAACTGCAGATTACTTCCAAATGAAAAAAAGATTGCATGATTTAATTGTCTCGTATTAAATGAGGCATTATTGAATTTTTTGAAGTTAGGTAAAAGAATAAAAATTTAAAATTTTTTTAAAAACTGGACATGTACTTTAGTACTAAAGGAAACAAATATCTGAAGCACAAATAGAATGCAATTCAATATAAATAAAATGTGGACGAACAATATTAAGGAGACTGATGACATATCAGAGTGGTAATATTAATTATTCAACCCAATAAAAAATAAGAAATGCAGATTTTTTAGGTTCATGTTCCAATCACTTCTCATTATAATGAAGAAGAAGAGGATTTTTTTATCGTTATATAAAATATTTTTGATCAAATCAACATTCTAAAATTGCCACAGAAAATTTATTGCTAGAATTGGTAAACAATTGAAAGATGGAACTTTTGTAGGTAAATTTGGTTATTTGATAAAAATGAAGGAGGATATAGACTTGAGAAGTTTGCAGAAAAACTGTATATTATGAATTAATTTTTTGAAAAAAAAAGCTAATGTGAAATGGACATGGAGATATCCAAATAAAGATACAGCAGAATGGAATTATATTTTGGCCAAAAAAAATATGAATTTCAAGACTGTAATATTCTTAATAGATTTAGTACAATTAGTGATTATAAGATATACATTAATACAAAGCTAAAGAGAAAAACATTATTAAGAAAGACTATATTAGCAGTTTATATGTCTAACTTTCAGAAACATTCTAATGGACTTTAATTGGAATTTACAAATTATCTAAAAATAATAACAGATTTTGAAGATAATTCAATCTTGACTGAAATCAATAAGAAAATACATTATTAAGAAAACTGCAAAATAAAAGAAGCTGGTATAAAAAAGTAACAATTTATTAGTAAATTTTCTGCTGAGGCAAAAAAAATATATATGAAGAAAAAATATGAATATTTTTTTAAATGATCCAGTAAAATAAATTAAATATTTAGAATTTTGTAAAATAGTACAAAAGAATTAATAATGATATAAGAAAATATAATTATGAAGTGACAAGGAAAACTATTAAAGAGAATAAAAGTGTAAAACAATGTCTTTGGGAAAAAATTATTTTGCAATAAGAAATAAAGATAGAACTATTACCAATAAAAGATATGACATCATGAAATGTTTGAAGATTATATATATATATATATATATATATATATATATATATATATATATATATATATATATATATATATATATATATATATATATATATATATATATATATATATATAGTACCCTCACTTCCAGGAAATATAATATATAATAAAATGGGACTAGCTCAGATAAATAATTATGTTCGGTTAAAATGCATATAATCGATAATAAAAATATTCTATGTTAATTTCTATTGTTTAACTAGCTCTAATTAATAAGAAATAATAATATGGTTCGGTTTTATAAACTAAATAAATAAATATTTATTAAATCATGAGACCATGAAGTGACATACAAGTGGTAATATTAATTTCATTGAGCCAATATCCCACAGAATACCACCTCAATGGCTTAAGAATACTATCCACCCTTTTATTATTTCCAATAATAAATTTATAGCATTCTTACGACTTTAACAATAATTAATTAATTAAGATAATACTGATAAATAAATCTTAATCTCTTTATTCAAAATAATCTAACTAAAATAATCTCAGGTTCTTAAACTAATTTGAGTCAATCAAAATTACTGTAGTCAAGCATGATAAGGGATTTAATATCACCCTCAACTACACCTAACAAATAATAATAATAATAAATAATAATCTTTTCCATATAATTCAATCTTATCTATTTTCCCAGTTATAGTTCTTATCAATAATAATAATAATAATAATAATAATAATAATAATAATAATAATAATAATAATAATAATAATAATAATAATAATAATAATAATAATAATAATAATAATAATAATAATAATAATAATAATAATAATAATAATAATAATAATAATAATAATAAATAAATAAATAATATAGCATAATCTTTTAGCTTTCATATGATATCTTAAATAAAATGTGGTAATATCCTATAATCTGAGGATATGTGGTAATTATAATTCTGTGTAATATATTATATGATTAATTTATGACCATAATGATAATGTAAATAAAATTTCTGAAATAAATCATATTAAGAAAATACTATAATTCTTAAATAATACTCTTATTCCTACTGTACAAATATTATGTTTTAGTTCAAGATATCTGTAGTCATATGTTTGTGATGTGGAAAAAATTTGATTCAACACATAAATTTATAAAAACAAGTTTAAGAAATTTTATTCCAATAGCTTAACAAACAATAAATTATTTACAATATTTACAGTCAGCGAATCTTATCTCATTACAACTTTCATCTCAAAATAAAATAACAAAATAGAAAAAAAATCTAAGCATCTAAGCCTTTATTCCGACTTAGAACTGTAATATGCTTTTTAAAATATTTACAGCAAATACTATCAATAATAATCATCATGGATATACGTAGAGTTTCACATGTACTAGATACAATTAAATAATATTATAACATGTTTCCATCAAAATATAGATCAATTATGAAAACATAAAAACATAAATTACAATACGATTACTTATTCTAATATATGTCTATTAACTTATTCTTAATTGTTTAAAATAACTTATCATGATAGTGCTGATACTACTAGACAAAATATATTTATTCCGGTTTGTTAATAAAATAAGTGAACTCAATTAATAATAGACTTATCATATATTCTACATTTTATTTGGTATTAATCTAGTATAAAACTATATGTATGTGTTGATGCATTTTCTTAAATATAAAATAATACTCATGAAATATAATTTATTTATTCTATTCTCTGTTGTTTCTTTAGATATACCATCCATTAAAAAATATGCATTACATATAAGTTAGAAATACTTTTAAAATTATTCCAAAATTTCACGAACAATTTTATTATCATTTACATACTTTCTTAAAGATAGTTTATTAAAATGTAGAAAACATTCTATGATTCTTTATCCTTATTTTAAGTTTTATTCTCAATTCGATTTTTATTTATTCTTAACATCATTCAAAGTAAGAAAACCTATCCTATCTTCTTCCAAATAACAATCCTTCTATTCCAAAATTAGTTATCATTCTCCTTCAAAGATACATGATAGCAATCAGATGCATGGGTTTGAAGAACAAACTAGAGTATCAACTCAATAGTACACATTATAAGATGATCACATGGTAACAGTGCATAAAAAAAAGAGAGGCATGACTTATTTGTCTAATAACCTCCACTAAATAACAATGTCCTAGCTATTTATTCAGCTTTTTGGAGCATTAATATTCAATATTAAGGAGAAAACACTGCCCATGAAAATATACAAGTTACAGGGCTTCGTTATCTGTACCTGCATAATTATTAAGACAATAAAAACTATTTCTATTCCTCATAAAGAACCTACAACAAAGCATCACCTTGGTTTCAATTTATACTACTCCTAAGTCACTATTTTTCAAATTTTTTTTTTTTTATAGATTTATCAATCTACATCGCCAAAAAAATTCTTAAAACATATTTCTAAAATAACAAATAAATTTGCATATAAAGTCAGTGATCTAGATTATTTAATAAACTTCTTGAACACAAATACAAATCCCAGGTATCGATAATAAAATCAATACTTCAAAACATTTTAAAATAATAAAGTTTTTTTAACAAAAGAATCATATAATTATATTCCATTACATTATACTTTATCAGTAATATAATAAATAAAAGTATGCATATTTTTAATAAAAACTAACTTCTATACATTTTATATGTGTTTAGGGTATTCACACATACTCATATGTTCATACATTAACATTATAAAAAAAATACTTGATGATCTAAAAGAAAGAAAAAAAATACATCATAAAAAAATTAATATTTTACAATTATTATCCAAGTGATAATCCTTTTAGTTGATCACTTTTTAGATGTCTTCTTAGCCACAATCAATCAAATATTGCATATTATAACACTCATTCAACACTACCGTAATCAAATATTTAAACTATCCTTTATAAAAATTATAAATATTATATTAGTAAATAATTAATATTTTATATGTACCTTTCCTATCTCTAATTATAAATAAGAAAAATTAATATTAAGGTTAGTTTAAAAATAAATAAAAAACATATCTATGTAAACTTTAATCCATGATAAATGTTCATTTTTAAAATAAAAATGTCCTTTATTACTTCAGGATTTTATTATCACAGTTTTTTCAGGCATTGAAACTCCCCAATGCTTGTTGCTATGATATTTTCTAACACTAGATGACAAATTTTCTCCCTGACATGATGCATGCTCAGTTGGTTCCAAATAAAATGATGAATGAAAAAAAATGAAAAGAAAGTCGACTTTGGGAATCTGGATCCATTTGTAAAAATAATCACTAATCTGTTCTTGAAAGTTTTTAAAATTGATAGTTTATTGTTTATATTTTCCAGAACAGTAATTATTGAAGTTAATTTCAACTTATAATATTTAAAAATAATTCTCCAGAGTTTCTTATTCAATCAGGATTCTATGCTGGCTTATAATGTCTTTGACACAGTGATATGAATTTGGGCATCCATGTATGTAATTCCTGCACATTTTTTTTAGATATTTCCAGAAAATAATATTTAACTATTTCACATATATTAGCATATAAAGTTTTACTTTCAGGATATTTTCTTATTTATCCAAGAATATTTTCTTTTCAATTAATTTTTTCCAAGCATCAGTTTTTCTCAAAATTTGTTAAATACATGTAGTCTTTTTTTATAGTAAAGACTTATCATGTAAGGTATTTTTCATAACTGTCTTCATTTTTCCATCATTTTTAGAATGACAGTTTAAAATAAATTGTTTTAAAAATGTTTTCTTCAAAAAGAGACATCTGCATCTCTTATTAAAAATGATACTTACTTTCAAATTATTGAAAGATTTTAAAGTTTTTACCATATTACTTTAGGTCTTAGATAAAACTATCTTTCCAAATAAATGCATTTTTTTCTTTGTAATTTCTTGTGAACTTTTCTGTCCAATTCCTCATACAGTGTCCAAAATGTTATTGACCAATAAACTATTTGCCTTCATTAACAATATTAAAATTATATTTTTAATTAAAAATTGTACTTTCAACATTTCTTTATACAAATAGATACTTCTTTGTGGTACTTCCATGGTTATGCGATGCTTCATAAGGGAATTTAGTTGCATAACAGTACATATTTTAACTGAATAAATTTATAATTTATTTAAATACTCTTTTTTTAATGATTCAATTAGTATACTTTACTATTTTAAAATAAATTATTAGAGAGTTATGACTAATTTAAAACACACTTAACTAACAGAAAGCAAACTTAACTAATCAAAAGCACACTCAACTAATCAAAAAAGCACCTTGAAAATAATTGAGCATCTGCTTTTATACCCAAATAAATCAATCATCAGATTGGTGGATTAGACTTTTACCTGATGGCCTAACTTACATACTCAGCCAAAAGTGCACAATTAAAATTAAAAATAAAAATAATGACTCACCTTTTAAAAATATTACTTAAAAATATTAATTCTAAATTAATTTTTACACTTTATTAAAATCAACTAAATATTATTAAAATGGCATTTTAGAAACAATATTTTATTATTTTAACTCACCTTTAGTTTTTAATGTATGTATTTTTTTTAACAAAAAATCAAATTTTATTAACTGCATTCATTTTAAAACTTAATTAAATATTTATAATAGCTAATTTTTTTATATTTTATCTGGTGATAGACAATTAAACATTTTCAATTTTATAGCACAGTTTTAAAGCAATTTTGAAACTTTATTAACAAAAAAACTTGCAAGCACATATGTATGAATATTTACATGTCACATGACTTACAATCCAGACAGAATGTATTCAATTTTGTCTGAAAATAAAATAAATGTTTAATTGCAACAATTATTATATTAAAAAAATAATATAATAATATAATTTAAAATAATAATTTTGATACTATAAAATTGAATACATACTTCTCCACCACAAATACTACTTTTAAAAAATACTTTTAAATACAATTATTAAATATAATTTCCATTTTAAAATATGCTATTTATTTAATTGTAGATTATTACTTTTAAAATTCAGCTTTTAATATTTATTTAACAGACTTATTAATACACTATTTTATTATGTCCAGCTTTTCCAACCATATACAATAATAACATTTAGCTTTATTTAACTGTTTTAAATATATTTAGCACAATTTTATACATTAAATATTCCTATTTTACTTTAATTAAGCTTTTAAAAAGATTGTAAGCATAACATAGTAATCATACCAATAGAATAAATTTTAAATTTTTTAGAAAATTGATACAATAAATTTATTGAGACCTGAAGAAAAGGGCACTATATATATATATATATATATATATATAGTGCCCTATATATATATATATCTCTCTCTCTGTATATATATATATATATATACAGAGAGAGAGAGAGAACAAATTAAAAGTATCCTTTACAGTTATCACATCTTCTAAATTGTCTGATATTTTAAATGAAGAAGTAAGGTATTTAATTAAATGTGTGAAAAAGAGAAAAACCCCAGGAAATGATAGCAATATTATTGATATCGCAAAAGAAATAAATGAGAAAATAGAAAAAAATGTTGACCAAATTATATATCAAATGTTAAATGATAAAGTTATACCAGATAATTGGAAGAATGTAATATTAGTATTGACATTTAAAAAAAATGATAAAAATATTGACACCTATCTGCCTTCAATCAGTTTTAAGAAAAATCTTTACCACAATAATGCCAATTTGACTAAAATGAACACTGGATTCTAATCAACTTAAGGGGAAAAAATGGATTTAAAAGTGATTTTAGAATAGTGGATCATATACATGTACTGAGAGAAGTTATCAAAATTTGCTCCTATACTTTGAATTTGTAGATTAAGAAAGGGCTTTTGATTCTACAAGCATTTTCAATAGTAATTAAAACACTGAGTCATCAAGATATAAATCAGAGATATTGACATATTCTGTTAACAAAATGCAATGATGGTGATTAAAATATATCGTTAACATTGAGAAATGTATAGAACATGGTGATTTCATCTTTTTATAGCAACTTTACAAGACATATTTATGAATTAAAATGGGAAGCTAGGGGAATAAAAATAAATAGAAAGTATTTAAATCATTTAGATTTTGCAGATGATATGATTTTTTTTTGCAAATAATGCTTTAGGGAATGTAGCAATATTTATTAAATGAAAATAAAAAAGTACAATTACTGGTAAAAATAAATGCTAAAAAGACTAAAACATTGTTCAATGGATTTTTTCAAAAAATGAAAATAAGATTGATAATAATGAATTAAAAGAAGTTAATGATTAAATACGAATACTTTAATCAGATTATTAATAGAAATGAAAACATAATGACTGAAATTAATCATAGAATTAAACTTGAATGAAGTACTTTTGTAAAAATATATTAAAGGGAACGATTTTCATCTTTTTAACATATGTACCTCACCAATTTTTATAATAGCTCAATGAAGCTGTGTTGAGTAAAGAGGAACCACTCAAACCCAAACACAAGAGAAAAACTTTATAAAGTTAAGAGTGGCCATCTTATATTTAACCTAAACTCTGATTTATGTAGGCCAATCTGAAGCATCTTGGTTTGAGAGAGTGAAGCTGTTATTCTGTTCACTTTTACATTCATTACGTTTTTACATACATTAACATTCATAAATTTTTTCAATTTACTACATATTGATTTGTCTATATATGTGAAAAGAAAGGTATTTAGTAGATTTTTTCCATCAGTTTTTATTTACAAATCTAAGATTTGAATACTTAATAGTAAAGCAATACAGGACCAATCAACAAAATATGGAGAGATGCTTGTTAGAAATAACAAGAGATCAAAAACAAAATACATAGATGAAAGAATAAATAGGAATCACTTATATAATTGAAAAAAATTAAAATATTGAAATGGATTTGAGCAAAATATAATGTCAGTAGAGATAATAATAGATTAACAATTGAAGTATTAAATGATACTCCAAAATATTGTAAAAAAACCTGTAAAGAGACCTCATGATATGGATAGAGAAAATAAGAAAATTTGCTAATGTGTTACAGCAAGGTGAGAATAGAGATTGGATACCTGGATTAAACTTAAAGAGACCTTCATTCTATGGTAGATTGATGATCATTGAAAATGATGATGATATGCCCATATATATTATCAACAGCCAACACTAATAAATAAATATATTATTAGCAAGTACTAATGAATGAATATGGCCAATCTAATTCCAAATAATAATAATAATAATAATAATAATAATAATAATAATAATAATAATAATAATAATAATAATAATAATAATAATAATAATAATAATAATAATAATAATAATAATAATAATAATAATAATAATAATAATAATAATAATAATAATAATAATAATAATAATAATTCATTTCAATTTTTTATTTCATGTACATATCTACAGCATTAATTCAATTGTATATTATAGAGTGAACTAATTAATATTTACAAGTATAGATTAGCATAAAAAACATACAGTAATAAAAACTAAATAGAAAAAGAAAAAAAATGAACAAATAAATAAAAAGCTAATACACCAAAGGGACAAAAGATAATAATTTGTTAAGATGTCTCTAGTAAATTTTTTAAAATCTAAATTTAAAATATGTTTATTTTTGGTTAAATGAAAGAAAGAGGAGAATTTTAATATATTAGCTCTATAAATTTTAAGTTTAAAAATATTGTGTATACGATTATTATAATGCACTTATTTGATACTTAACTTAGAGAGCAAGTTAGATACGAAATATTCTGGGAAATTATTTTATCAAAAATTTAAAATCTCTTATTTTTTGTCTAAGCATTAATACGGTAAACTAATGATGGTGATGATGATGATGATAATAATAATAATAAAAAATACAAAAAACAAAGATTTAAAAAAATAAAATGGAAAAGATTGGAGTCTTGTTAGTAAAATTTTAGAAATGTGATTGCACAAACACTAATGAACAATATTTTATAAGTTATTCAAGTGAAATTCATACACACGAAATTATTTCCACTAACAGTTGATGGCAATTAAGTTCTGCAGAAATGTCCGTGTAATGTTTATTTTATTTAATTAACAAACGATTATACATATGGATGAATCTCAAATATGTTTTTTCATCATTATTCACGCATTATTAATGCACCACAGGATAAAGATCTCTCCAAGTTTAATCCATTATTTTCCAAACTCTAGTCTCTTTTCTTCACATTTTATCAGGAAACTTTTTTTATTTTATCCATACATTTTCACATATGGTCTTTTTATTGGTCTTTTACAATCTCTTGAGATTCAGTTTAAGTATTTCAACTGTTCCAATCTATTTTTGCTTATAGAAATATGTGCAATCTAGCTCCATTTTTATATCTTAATTCATATTCATTGGTCTATTCTATAGCTTCTCTTAATACTTGATCTATTGTGCTAAAACTATTTTTAAATCCAGCTGGTTCTTTTACTTGGTTAAATTCTATGTCTGCTATAGACAAATTGTAATTATCTTTGTAAAATTTTTGCATAGAACTGATAGAGGACTGAGAGATCTGTAATTATAATATATTCTTTATCATCTTGTTTATATATGTATTACTATAGCATTCTTCAAATCATTTGGTAAATCTTTACTATTAAGATATTTGTATATAATTTTGACAACAATTTTTCTGTTTCTTCATACTTCTTTTAAGATACTGATTACACTTTCTATCATTTCCTAATACTTTTCCCTTCTTTATAGATTTAATTGCATTCTTATTTCTTTATTTAAAATGCTGGACAATTCAGAAGATGTAATAATTGTAGGGGTATTTTGCTTTCTTGTTATTTATTATTGCATAATTCTTTGTTGAACTTTTCCACATATGTCATAAATAACAGTACTATAAATTTATTTCAATACAGCTTTATACTTTACACCAATTTCTTTAAATTTAATGATTATATATTTATTGTACCTTGTGAAATTTGAAATAAATTTCATATATGTGGTGTAATTTCAATTGTAAAACAATGTTTTTTGGTTTGATTTTAATAGTGAATACATTAACCTGGGAAGCATTGGAATATGTTACTATGACACCAATAATATTGAAAAATAAATGTTTATTATTAATTGTAGTTTGTAAAAATTGTAAATTGACTTTATTCATTTTAAAAATGAATGTGAATGTGTAAATAGTAAAGTTTATAGTATTGATGAAATTATTACTTTTTATTATGTAAATTTTCATTACTGCATTCACAATAGTAGATTACAAATAATATACTAAATATTTAATGTCTCCAGTATGTTTGTTATTTTATTTGTATAATATTGTGTTGGAAAATGTGTAAAAGCATGATTACATTGTAGTATAAAAAAATATAGTGTAAATTGTTTAGTTTATGTTAGAGTGAAAGAATATTATTGATCTTTTAAGACTTAAGTATTGTATATTACATGTATAATAATTGTAAAATATTTAGTTTTATTTGTTATTATTGTGTAATAGGATTTTTATTTATGAAATTGACCAAAAAGTTAATGCGGAGCATTGCTATAGTTTCTCTGACATCAATTAAAAAAAATTATAAATTAAACTAAACAGTTTTAACCCTCTCTCTTTATCTCATGTCTTGACTTCAATAGAGATAAATTTAAGTTCCTTCATATTATTATTTTCTATTTATTTTTAAAAATATATGATTATTAAATGAATAGAATGATGGGGTGAAAGCAATAGTGTTAGTTTATTAACTGGGCAGATTTATCGATGATATGTGAAGAGCAACACTTTGTTAAAACAATGAAAATTAATTCATAGCATTTAAAAACCATCAGAATATATCCTTGCTAATAAAAATGTTTATTACCTACTTTTTAATGATGAGATCTAAATACTAACTACAAAAAATGTGCACGAGGATTATGTTTACTCATTAATACAATTCTATGAGACTGATTAATTATTTACACACAAGATATAAATTGGTTCAATTTCTATCACATTGTCATGGATGAAACTAGTGTCTGTTATCTTGTAATGTTTTATGAATCAAATAGTTGTTAAAGGAAAGGATATTTACATTGCATCATCATGATTATTACAGTGTTTGTTCACTTATAATGTGACTTAAATCAAATATCTTCTACATGAAAGAATATTTAGGATATTTTAGAAAATATCATAACTAACAAAATGTGCTTGAAATTAATAACTTTCCATGATGATGTTTATATATATATAATCAATAGATGGCATTTTACCAAAACCACCGAACAAAGCATATATTTGTTTACATAAATGACAAAAGAGTCAGAATTCACTATCTCTTTCATTTGCCCACCCTCAGATCAGCTGATTTCAAGCTAATTTGCTATCATCAGTGAAGTATAGAGCTAGAAACTAGATCTAAACACTGACTCCAAGTGTTTATGCAAAAAGTTTCTATCAGTTTGCAAGCATGAATTTTTTAGATCAGTAAAGTCTTCAAACCCAGCCTAACCAGCCAGATAGCTACATGGGTCTGATCTCAGTTCAGTTTTACCACATAGTCAAAGCCTCTGCAATATATATTATTGCAAAAGCATTTAAAGGTACATTTATGAAAAACAAAAACAAGTTATAATCACGTAACTTGATATCGCTTGTATTTATGATCAATAGATGGTGGTTTACCAAAACCACCAAACAAAGCATATATTTGTTTACATAAAGGTTTTTGCAATGATATATATTGCAGAGGCTTTGACTATGTGGGGAAACTAAACTGAGATCAGACCCATGTAGCTATCTGGCTTGTTAGGCTGGGTTTGAAGACTTTACCGGTCTAAAAAATTCATGCTTGCAAACTGATAGAAACTTTTGCATAAACACTTGGAGTCAGTGTTTAGATCTATTTTCTAGCTCTATCCTTCACTGATGATAGCAAATTAGCTTGAAATCAGCTGATCTGAGAGTGGGAAAATGAAAGAGATAGTGAATTCTGACTCTTTTGTCATTTATGTAAACAAATATACACTTTGTTCAGTGGTTTTGGTAAAACGCCATCTATTGATTATAAATACAAGCGATATCAAGTTACGTAATTATAACTTGTTTTTATTTTTCATATATATATATAATTGTATAGGATATAAACAATAGTATAGTTTAAATTAAATTGGGATTTATTTTAACACATATATAAAATATAAAATTTATATTTTTTAAATTCAAATTTAGCTTAGAATTTTAATTTTAAAATATATCTCTTTATTTGTTGATTATAAATTAATTTCAGGTATTTAATTTTATTTAATTTTCTTGAAATAACATGAACAAATGAGTAGATTCATCTTTAGTGTATTTTTATTTCAATTAACTATTTTATATATAATATTAAGAATGTTCTTGACTCTCATATTTTGAAAAATGTATATGTATTATAACAGGTTTGTGTTACATAAATATACATTTTAGTATTAAAATTTGATAGGTGAAGTTTGATTTACAATCACTTATTTAATTTAAAAGAATTAATATCAATTGAGAACCTATTACATAAGTCATAATAGAATCATATGTATATATTTTAAATGCTTATGATGTTTATCATATATAAAAAATTTATTTAATTTTTATCCATTTGTTAATAAATGTTGAATTAATTTAAAATAAATAAACTTGTTTGGTTGTCATTCAATTCTACAATGAAAATTTGTTGGTTAATGATATTTTGATAGGATACTATTCACAAATTGATTACACCATATAATTCATTAGAAGCTGTTACAAAAAGTTTGAAAATCCAACCACAAAATAGATAAGAGAGTATAATTACATATCATTTTCTTTGTATTGAATTTAATGCTTATTATCTACCAGATATAGATTTTTATACAGCAATAAATTAGTTGATTTGACATTATTAAACATTTAATAAGTAAATAGAAACTTATTGCAATTATTTTGTTATTAACAAGTAAAAGTTATATTAAATAAAAATTATATATGAATTGGTCTAATGATTGATGAATGTACAAATATGATAATTATCAAAGATGAGTAAAGGTAATTGCAATTAAGTGTTCATGTATTTTATCTTAAACTATTATTGATTAAAGTGAATATTATATTAAGTCAGTATACTATCATAAAGATCACAATCTTATTCAATTCTAGAGCTGGTCATAATAATGTATTTTATTCTATCACAAATTATATTGATTTGATTTAATTACATTTAGAGTTTGATATTGTGATCATAAATTAAATGTAGATATTAAATTTTATTATTAATATTTGATTATAATAAACACTAATAATCTTTCATATGTTTTAAAAATTGAAGTCTAAAGTTTAAACAGCTTAGCTTTATTAAACTAAAGAGTAATTGAATATAATTTGTCAATTGTGTTTAAATAAATATCAAATAAGAATCTATCATTTATTTTATATATTAATGTGATTGGATATTATACATTTTAATGTTATCTAATAAGATTATTTGATTTTATGATATTATAAGTTGGTGAAAATGGAGAAATATATTAGGTTAATTGATTTTATATTATTATTGAATATTTAGTCTTATTATAACTGACTTAATTAATAAGGGCATACTGGTATTAGTGAAATAGCATTACAAAGTTAGCATTATTTTTTTTATTTAGTTATAATTAGAAATCAATTAGTGAATCATATAGTGTTTCAACTCCGAAGAAATATTAAAGTTTGTCTAATTCTTTGTCATTATTTTTATTATAAGCAGATTATATAAGAGGCATAGATCATTATTTATAAGATAATGATATTTGGTTTTATTGCTTTATCTCTAATCTATTGCAAACAATGCTCATATTTTAAAATAGTTTGGAATGAGTTTGCTTGTTTTCTATTCATTCTAAATGGTATTTGAATTCATGAGGTTACAACAAAGACTCTTATCATTATTTTACTGAATTAAGTATTAGATTGGTATTTATTAATTGATATTCACTTTCATTTAGTTTATTAATTTCATTCTGTTACAAATGATGCTACAATTCATAGTCAGCAATAAATTAGGATTGTTCTTTCTTGATTCTGTTACAAATGGTGAAAAATAATTAAGTTATGACTAAAAATACAATATGACCCATATCTTTATTTTGTTATAAAAGGTGTTCAATCAATGATTGAAGTATATTTTCATTCATCTTGTATTAAAATTATCATTTCTCATTGTCATCATTTTTATTCATTTACAATATATATTATATTTAATGGTTTCATGGTTATATGATGTAAATGAAGTAGTGTTTGGGTTAAACCAACACACTCCTAAATCAAAAAATTACTTTATATATATATATAAACAAAATACACTAGAATAACTGTACAAAATTAAAATACTTATATAAAATTTAAAAAATATTTTTTTACTATAGCCAGCTTACGGCTTCTTCTGCCATCTTGAGTAGCAATAGAATGTTAATATTTAAATCTCATTAAAACCAAACAAAAGTAATGTTCTTATGTGAATGCCCAATTTTTCATAAGTTATTAATACTAACATAATTACACCATTTATTTTACAATCTCTGTACCATTTATAAAATATGACTGCTTAATTTTTCTTTTTTTTTTAAAATCATTTTCCACATGCAAAACAAAAACACTATCAAAGTAGAATTCTCCACTATAAATTACTGCATGTTCTGCAAAATCAAGCTTATACCTATCTGCAGAACAATGTAATTTATTATATCACAATTCATCCTCTCTAACTCTCTTTTTCAATGCACATTTAGTCTCCATGATGTAACTATATCCAAAATGACATACCACTTTATATATAATATTACATTTATTAATTTTATCAATACAATCTTTTCCATTAATAACTAACCTTCCAGTATTTGCATCCACTTTAAATGCAATATTAAAATCAACAGATATCAATGATGTAACCTTACCACACACTATATCATTTATATAAGGCAATGCTATTCACCTTTTCTTTTTTTATGATATCTCTTCTCCATCTACTCTTAAACTTATATAGTGCATATAAAATATTTTTTCTATGATATCCCACTTCCAATAAATTATTAATATATTTTTCAACATTAGCCATTTTATCATTCTGAAATTTACATAAAACCTCATTTCTAAAAAGAAATGTTCTAATGCCACATAATTTATAGGTCAATGAAATATTTGAATTTGGATGCACAAATCTCTAATTTATAATGGTTTCAATGCCATTTTTATTAATTTTCTTACCTTCTCTTCATAAAATTAAATCATATTAAGAAGAGAAAATTTTAAAAAATATTTATTGATTGGTGTTAAAAGTTATTTTAAGTATGTGGATGATGTACTTATTGTTGAAGCAAATATAATAGTGCAATAACTATTTATTAAATTAAGTGATATTAATGTTTTGACGTGGACTATTAATTCTGAAGATTGTATGAATATGATAAAATATCTGGATTTAATTTTATGAAAAGAAGGTAAGAAAATTAATAATAAAATCGTGTTGAAAACATTGTCAATTAGAGGATTTGTGCATTCCAAATTCAAATGTTCCACTTAAAGAATATAATTTATATAAATTGTACTGTATTTTGATATATATATATATTGATTTGTATATTTTATATATATATATAATTGAAATAATATTTTTAACGGTTTATAAACAATTACAAACAATCTTAAAATCCGCAGAAGTACTTTCGGTTACTTTGTTTGTAATTGTTTATAAACCGTTAAAAATATTATTTCAATTATAATTACAATATTGTTTTTAATTAACGGATATTTTATTTATTTTATATATATATCATTAAGCTCCATGGTTGTAATTTGGCTGGCACATTAACCTACCTTTACACATGCTCTGAAATTCAAATTCATACTGGGTAGAACTTTAATTTTATTTAGCTCCAGTTCAGACAGACTTAATATTTTTCCTAGATAGCTGACCAATAACAACTCAGTTAATTATCTAATATTAATCAATATATGAATATCCTGATATTCTCAGTTAAATTGTAAAATAAAAATCTACTAAACATTTTTAACATTTGATATTTGGCAGTCCTAATAAGTAATTCCCACTTCTTTACAATACCTTTATGATGGCTTGTTGGATTGATTTTTACTCTGGAGTGGGTATTTAAAGGCTTTTAATTTTTTGCCTATCTAAAGGGTGCAATTAGGACTTTGTCAAAGCATCATTATATGTACCATATCATTTATAGTAATAGGTTATTAATTGTTTTTCCCTTTTATAGATTACTGAAAGGGATACTTATTAAAAACAGCGATTATATATATAATGTAAATGCTTGTTTATATTTTTGTATTGCACATGGTAGTAGCTAATTCATAGCCAAATAAATAAATTTGATGTATATTGCTTTACATTTATATAAAATAAAACAGATTCATATTATTTATAACCATAGTTCTGTGTTGCTGTTTTTTTTTTTTTACTTTCTTAAAAATAAAAATAAAATTATTGATTCTTTTTTTATGTTTCTTAGTTTATAATTTAAAAACTAACCCACCATAAAATCGTAGACTATTTATTAAGTTCAGGGAAATCTTTAAAGTTAAGTAAGTTATCGGGATTGCATTTCTCATATCTTTTGTTTTATTAATGCATAATTATCAATTTCTGCGATAATTTTATACAGTTCGTGAATTATAAAGTCAATATAGGCTTCACTCCTAATGAAATTAAAGATTAAAGAAAAAGAAAACATTAATTATAAAATCATATAATGAAAACGCTAAATATTTATTAATATTCAATAATTTAAATTATTGTTATTTTTTTCATTAAAACAAAATGTCTTTCCGTTGATAGGTAATTGTTTTTATTTAATTATTTGTTTTCAATGTTCATTTACAAGAATTAATCAAAGTTTATTTAATCTAGTTAAGGTAGAATTGTAATGAAAAAAATTGTAAATTATTTATTTAACGATTAAAGAAAATCTATGAGATTAAAGGAAAACTAGCTGGCAGAAAACTTTTTGTTGATATAACTGCATTGTAAATATATAACGTGAAAACAAATATCTTAGAAAATTCTTGAAAAGCAAATGTAGCTAATTTTAAAAAATACAAAAATCTAATTCTGTATATAATAGATCTTTAAATTCTATTAGGATAGATTGTTTTTTTCATTAGTATGCTATTGTAATTTCAGGGGGGGGGGGAGGATTAGGAGAATGCAAAAAATATAAAAAGTGGATTTTTCATTGAAATAAACAATTTATGAAACAAACAAATATATTTACATCTATCACATGTCAGTTCTTTAGATTGCTTATTTGACTTTTCTTAATGCTATCTTTTAATTTCTTCTATAATAAACTTACTTTCTGATTGACTTTAATTAGCTCCTTACATGTTTATAGCTTTCCATTATATTCATTCTCAGTCAAATCCTACATATGAAAGTAATCAATATTACAACTTTTTACATTGCTTTTTGGATGATCTTTACCATATAACTAGGTCTACTATTCCATGAAGTATGAGTAAGATTACCTACTATATGCTCAATTCAATAAAAATGGGTCCTCTTAACAGTAGTTCAATATAAGCTGAAGAACATATAAATTTCCACCTAACTATGTTGCCATCTTATTATAGACTATCTCTAAATAATAATAAAAAATAGTAAGTTATTTGCATGCAGTAAAACTAGCAGAATAACAGTTTTATATATTACCATGTGAAACATCTTAGCTTTTAATCAATTAAATGGAACTATAATGCACAGATATATATGCTGTATCGATGCATCTAAATCTACCTTTCTATCCAAAGGCTTCTCAAATAGATAGACATTTGAATTAAAAATTGTTAAAGAATTTTCTTGAATCATTAGTCAATGAAGCACTCATGCTTTATGAACATTAATTACTAAATCATTTTTGAATTATCAAGAATATTACAATCTCTAGTACATTATAAACTAGAAGCTTTTTTCAATTTAATATTGAAACTGTATAATGTGAATAAAGTTAGGTGGATATTCGGCAATTACATAACATGAGCACAAATTAATTAATTTAATCACTGGAATTAATAAAAGCAATATAAATAAATCATATATTTCTTCATGACATTTTATTTGCATTTACCTAGCAACAAAAATTATATTCCTAGTGTTTCTAGAATTTCTTAAGCACAGAGCTTTTGATAATGTTGACTCTGCATAAGATATTCGATAACAAGGATTTTGTTTTTATTACAATGGATAATATATCATGGAAATTACTAATGTTCTTTTTTTTATTGTTTTATTTTTATAAATTGTAAGAATAGAATAATTTTTAATATTAGATAACACAATATCATGAGTTTTTATATTTTTAAAAATTACTATCTCTAAGTATCTATATTTAAAATTATATTCATTAAGCAAGATACCTTGTTCAAATTTAAATTAGCTGTTAAATGAATATATTATTTAAAAAGTCATTTGAATTTTTATTCAAAAGATGATGAATATTTTTTCATCCATTTGAAATTCATCATTATTTTAAAAGAGTATACCATCCATTGATTTAATAGGATTACTGTATTGCTTTCAGATCAATATATTAATTTCAATATACTTAAAAAAAGATCTAAATTGATCATATCAATAAATGACTATATGTCCTTGCAGTTTTAATTCAGCAATAATTAGCCATGAAATTTCTTCCTTTAAATCTTTATATTTTTATAAGAAGTTCCATATTCATATTATTATTTTGTAAGAAGACAGTATCATAAATTCCTTTTAATCATTTTACTATTAATATGATCATTATAGAAAAAACAATTCCTTTTAGTGAACGTAAGAAATTTATTTAGGTATATTAAACCTGTTCTTAGTTTCATTAAAAAAATATAAAACATTTTTATCTTTTTGTAATATAACAAATTTAAATTATAAATTAACTCTTTTAGTGTTAACAACCTCTGAAAATTTATTTCTAATGAATAAATATTAATTTTCCTATCAAAATGCTTCACATAGAGCTTATTTTTTAATACAAACTATAAATTTCATCTACAATCTGTCCAATATTCTGCATCTGTAAGCACTCATGCAATAATGACTTTTATATATTATAACTCCTATTATGTAAGCTATAGATTGCTGCTGTTTTCATTTTGGATGTATCCAAGTTTCTTTAGAATGCCCCCTCTATCTAAACAAGGTATTCATGATAGACATTTCATGTGTTGTAAAAATTTAATAACAAGTAATTATTATAATTTATCATGATTTCTAATAATTTTGAACAAAGTTTTCTAAACTTTCAACATAGCATTGAAATGTCATAAAAGAGAAATTCAATCTTATTCTGGTAGTGATGCAATGATCCTACCCAACAATAAATAAAAGCTTTATTTGTCTGCAATTTTATAATATAATGGTTAAACATAAGCAGCTTCATTGATATATTTAAAAATTTCAATAATTAGTTCTCATGATAAACCCACCATCACATAATAATTCAAATATATAGCATCAATCTATATATTAGAGTTCGTTTTTTTGGAAGATGATTTTAAATAAATGCTGCTAGTCCAGATTTAAATACTGATTATCTCTTGGCTATAAGTTCCATTCTATATTTATATCTTGAAAAAATTCTGATGGCAAGAAACATTTCTATGCACATATATTTAAAAATAAAATTAAATATAAGAACAATCTGCTAGATAAAATGACCCAAACAGACCATGTTTTATAGATTTTGTAGAGGTCCAAAAATTCCTAACTGCAGCTGCTCAACTGACTATTAGCTGTATTGTTTTGTGAAAGCTCCTGACTAAGAACCTTCAGTTTACTAAAACTGAATTATTATATATGTATAAGTAAAATATGAAATGTTGTTGTCTTTGGTAAAACAATCATTAAATAGTATTAACAGATTGCAACTTCTAGTATGTGGTTTTCACAAGTAAAATTTCTGGATGTAATTACAGAATAGATTGTGTAACCACAATCCCATTCTTAGAACATTTCATTGACACACATAAAAATTTTTTAAAATGCCATGAAAAAGTTTTATTGACTTCACCTAAATGATTGACAATATTAAAGTTAAAAGAAAGGAAAATAGACAGAGAGAATTAATATAAAATAAAGACTATTTGCAGCAGGAGGCACCACTTTTTTTAATAAGGTAGGAGTGCATTCTCTCATCAATTGCAGCTTATTATTTTTTACAATTAATTTGAAAATTATTTTACTCATTACCAATTATATGTCCTCAGTAGTAAGTTCTTAGTTCAGTACTTAACCATGAATAATATTACTTTGAGTTGCTGATTTATTTATTGCCTCTTGGTTGCATGTGTCAAATGTATCATATTTAACTCTTGAATAAAAGATAAGATTAAAAAGTAAGACTTTAAACAGAAGATTGCAGGAGAAAAGTCAATCTACTATCCCTTTACAAAATAAGCAGTGAAGTAGAGGTTAATATTTTAAGACTTGTCAAAATCCATGTTATAAGGGTAAGCCATTTTCTAATTTCATTTTATATTCTAGTAAAAATACACAGAGTAAAAATGCATTATTTAAAAAAAGATTAATTATTTGAAATATTTTTTATATCTATTATTCTATTATTATTCTTAGGAATTATCAAGTTAATAATGACATCTGGAAACTTAAATAAATAGCTTTTTTTTTCGATATTCTATGATCTGTTTGGGTTTGTCATATTTTCCAAGAGTATAGTTACTATTGGAATGATGGACTCACCAACTTCATTTTTAAAAGCTATATATCATTTTAGTAAATTAAATAATCTACAGATACTAAAATTAATATTTGGCTTTTATTTTAAAAAATGCAGAATTTATCATGTGTCATCTTGTGAATATTTTATGCTATTTGTATATATTCACAGAGGGCATTGCTGAAATATCTTAAAGTTGTGAAGTGGTGATTTGAATGTTTTATATATATTGAATTAAATATTTCCATGGATTGTTATTATAATAAAGTATGGAAATAAGGATATTCATGTAAATAGAAATAAGCATTAATCTTTGATGTTACCAAGAATTATCAGTTACCATTAATTGAAATCCCTGAGGCCAAACCAGTTTTTTCATTAAACTTATGGTAACTCGTTTGATTGAGTTTAAAATATTATTTGCAGAATGCCAAAAAAAAAAAAATAATATTCTTTCACATTCTCACATCTATAAAAATAGCTTTCTGTGTTTAAATCCATATAAAAACTTGGGTGTGAAGTAAAAAAGAACGCCTTTTACATCAACAAAAACTCAAACAAAAGACCTATTATAGGTTTAAAAAAAACTGATTTGGCCTCAGAAAGATCAATTAGTAGTAATTGATAATTTCTTGGTAACATCAAAGGTTAAAGATTATTTCTATTTACATAGATATTATCTCATTATTTCCATTAAATGTATGTGTGTGTGTGTGTTGTATCAGTATGAAAGGAGGCTTTAAATTTGGATAATAAATGTAATGAAGAAAGATAAAAAATTTTATACTAAATTGTTATGATTATTAATGTGGGGAATAGGCTAGCTCTTATATTATTGCATAACTACATCAACCAATTCAATAATAATATAAGAGAATACCTCTAAGTTTATTATTTCTCTGTACTTTAAAACTATAACTTCCAAAATTTAACATTAAAATATGTTAATAAGACTTGAGATCACTTGGTGAATATAATCCAAAAACAAAAGGGATATTTTATTGAATCTGAACTATATTTATGAGATACATAAATTTAAAGAATTTATTTTAATATCTTAATTCTCTAACACTCAGTAATATAGATATTCATTAAAACTTAAACAAGTAATAAAAATATTTTAATATTCTCAAGTTAAAATATATATATATCAGTAAAATTAAGTGTAGTGTAATGACCCACAAGTGCAAATAAGTGATGTAGTTTTTAAAACAAATTAAAAATTAAATGAAGTCAATCTTTAAATAAAATAATTGATTCATCTTTTATTTATGATATAGATGAGAATGGCAACAATAAAATAAAAGCAACACAAAACAATAATATTTATTTTTCATATAAGTTTCCCAATGAATTTATAGAGGGTATCAAATAACATTTGACATTCACATATTTATGTAGGTTGTATTTATATTAGAATGAAGATTATCTGTTATATAAATAAACAAGATATAATTTTATTAATACAACTTAATACTATTCACGTAATTCATAATTGGAACTTTATTTTATTGGGTGAATTAAATTAACTCTTCAATTAAAAAAAAAATCCCTTTCAAAATATAATATATAAACAAGTGTTCCTTTAAGCTATACTGCAACTTTTATAAATACTTAGGTACAAATTACCTCTTAAATAGTTCCTTTTAGTGGTAAACATTTAATATAATAATGTACTACCATATCCATATAGTGCTTAACTTTGTAAGGTTTGGAAGAGAATTTATAGACATATTTTATCAATCAACTCTAATAAATATTCTTTCATAATAAGTATTAAAAAATGACTATTGGGTTCTTTCGGCTTACACATATAAATACATTATTTTTACTTTCATAAAAAAATTAAGTTACTATGATAACAAATTTATTTTTTAAATACATTTCTTATCTTAGATTATACGTGACTAAAAATATGTGTGTCATTGCTAATAATAATTAAAAAGTTTTTAAGTTATAACAGCCTTCACTTTAATATAAATGCCAATACTTTTTTTACACTATATAATAAGTACGCATGTGTATATTGTATTTTATATGATATTATTGCATAAAATAATAACAATAATCAAAACCTGTTGTTATAATTCAGTTCTTTCTATGAATTCTAAAAAAAATATAGCAAAAATTTATAAATTTATATACACTTTAGTTCAAACCCAATCATGATTGATCAATCTCTTACAAAGTAAAAATTGCTCTTTTTTTGTATATTAATAGCAAAATAATTATTTAAAAAGTTTTTGCTATGAGCTTGATGCTTGAGCAACCATTTTTAAAGATGGCCAGTGAAGTCTCCAATTATAGAATGTGTGGACTTAGAACAGCTTCACTTAGTTTTAAGTATTGCTTATGCAAATGATGGAATGAATTATTAAATCTAGTTTAAATGTCTAAAAAGAAAATGCTTCTCAAGTGAAAATGTTGATCCTTTTCTCTGGGTTGAGGATAAATGTTTGTTTAACATGATATTTTTTTCACCTATGCATAATTATGCTAATGATATTCCATCAATGTAAAATGTAAAAATACAGCAAGGAGAGTGAAAAAGCCTTTAGATAAGTGGTTTATTCAACTGGTGAAAGTAAACTTAAGAAGACCAAAATTTTTCTAGCTCTTTTAATGCATGGCTAAAACAACAATCCTCCTCTTTTTTAATATATATTGAATTTTTATGAATTACACAGTCTCTAAATTCTATTTATTATTATTTACTAAATCCATTTTAATATTGGATTGTTGACATTAATAAAGACAATGATATAGATGATTTTAACATAAATATTCTTAAATGATTGTATATATAAATTACAAATAATACACATATATGACACTAGTAATGATCAGAACATGTTTATCTTCTGACAATAAAAACAATTTGAAAAAAATCTTGAAATTCTTTATAAACCTATTACTTTCTTTCATATATATATATATATTTCATAACTGAAAGTAATGATTGAGCTATCCAATCGATATAACTTCCTTTCCCTAACAAATAAAAAATTATCATCATCATTAACAACTAGATGCTGCAAAATAACTTATAACTTTACTTTACTATATACGTGATAAAAACAAATATATAAATCCTTTTAAATAATTTTTTTTCTTATTTCTACTGTAAAATTACAAGTATGATTATTATGCTTTATGTATTTTATTTTAAGTTTCTTAAGGATAGTGTGGCAGAATTTATTAAGATAGGTTTGGATTAAACTAATTATGATCATTCCTAACATATTGGTCTAAGGTTTTGAGCATAATATTCCCATCAGCCCATCTAGTGTATTAAAAATATAGGTATTTGCTCCAATATTTTTCTCTATCTTATTGGGTCTTTCATAAATGTTTAAAAATGACTTATATTGCTGTTTCTGCAAATGATTAAGATGAAATTCAATTTAACTCTTATTTGCTAATTGGTCTGAGTATTAATAATCTACTTGATTAATTTATATATATAAATTTTACTCTACTAAATTTGTAATGAGCCACAGCGAAATCAAATGACTCTAAGCTGCTCTAATCTTAATAATGTAACAGGTGTGGGCTCATAGATTTGAAAAATCCCTTCCTAACAATTAAGAATATATAAAAATAATTTTTGAACAGAGTGAAGGTTATTGACAGAAGCATTGTAACTTCAACTTTCATCCTCACTAGATGCTTAATAAAAAAATCTGAAATGTTGCACAATCTATAAAAGTCCTGAATAATATAGCTATGCTCCAATCTATTTAACCAAATAGATTTTTAGTACCATATGAAATACTTGCTAGAGATAATTAATTTTAGTTATTCATTTCAGTTATATCCTAATTTCAGATTCTCCTCCAATTTCATCTTAAATATATATTATTCAGAATTGTAAACTGGTAAAAATGATATACAGTTTAATGAATTAGGCATAAAAGACTATTATGTGAAGGAATATAATTACTGCTATTCTATTTCATGGTAATGTTGATTTTAAAATATAATGTGTTATCAAAGTAATAGGAAGTATCTAAATAGGTATGCATACAAACATGAAATTTTGGATGATAATATTGATTTTATCTGGTATCAGGAAGCTGTATTCTTGAGTAAGTTAGAGAGGGAATGTAATGGCAGGAATTCATATCACTTGTATGATCCCAATGATCTATTTTATAAGTACCATATTATGATGAAATTGGAGGAGAATCCAAGGATAGGAAAGAAATAAAATAAAGAATTAAAATCAGTTGTCTATAGCAAATATTTTAGATGGTACTAAGAGTTTATATTTTTACAGAGAATGAAGATTAGCTATATTATTCAGGATTTTTATAAATTGTGTCATATTTAAAATTTCTTTTACAAGTATCCAGTGAGAATAAAAGTCAAAGTTATAATGCTTCTGTCAATAATCTTCAAACTTTTCAAAAATTATATTTATATATTCAAGATTTTAATTGTTAGGAAAGGATCTTACAATTCTATTAGCCCCACACCTAATTTTGTTACATTGCAAATTTGGTAAGACAAAATTAATATACATAAATTAATATACAAAATTAACAAAGCATATGACACATTTGAATGAGAAGCTATAAAGATAAACAGAAATTACTATAAGCTAAGCGCTTTCGAGGCCTTTTGCCTCATATTCATAGTGGTACTGTGCTCACAGTACCACTATGAATATGAGGCAAAAGGTTTCAAAAGCGCTTAGCTTATAGTAATTTCTGTGTATCTTTATAGCTTCTCGTTCAAGTGTGTCATACGCTTTGTTAATTTTGTATATTAAATTATCGAGTGAGAAGTCTTAAAATCCTTAATATTATACATAAATTAATTAAATAGATTATTAGTACTAAGTCTAATTAGAAAACCAGAGTTAAATTAAATGCCATGTTAGTCGCCCCAGGAACACCAATATAAGAAGTTTTTTTAATATCTATAAAGGATCCCAATAGGATAAAGAAAAATATTGGAGCCAATCATATATGATTAATACACCAGATGAGTTGAGGGGAACATATAATGCCCAAAACCTTAGGCCAATGTGTCAGGAATGATCAACATTAGTTTAATCCAAACATGCCTTAATAAATTCTATCACATTATCGTTTAGGAACTTAAAAGAAAATAAGTAAAGCTTAATAATCATATTTGTAATGTTACTGTAGAAATAAGAAAAAAATATTTTTAAGAATTTATATATTTGTTTTTATCACAAAGTTATAAGTAATTTTGTAGCACCTAATTGTTTAATGATGATGATATTTTTTTGTTAGGGCAAGGAAGTTATAAGGATTGGATAGCTCAATCCTTATTTTCAGTTATGAAAGTATATATATGAAAGAAAGTAATATATTTATAAAGTATTTTGAGATTTTTTTTTCATGTTATTTTTATTATCAGAAGATAAACATTTTCTGATCATTTAAGCAGATATGCATTTAAGTGATCAAATATTTGATACACACAACTCATTTTCTTTTAACATGTATATAAAATGTTTCAGTTATCAATTTTTGTTGATAACATTCTTATTATTGTAATTATTATTTTTGAAAATTTTTAAATGAATCTTTTATGCAAGTCATATAATTAAATATATCAATCACACAGCTCTTTCCAAAATAGTTCCTAAATATCCAGTATATAAATAAACAAATAAACTCCTTTTTAAAACTTTCTTTTTATATGATTATAATCAACAATAAAAAATCCAATGTTTTGACTATTTTATATAGCCTTTTTCAAGGCAAAATAAATAAAAAAAAAAATATAATATAATAATAAATATCACATATTCCAAAAAAATAAATAAATTACAAATTACAAAAATTACAAAAGATATTCGCAATCAAAATTTTACCTTATCTTACTTTCCTTCCCTATTGCAAACAATCACAACTTAACCACAAACAATTTCCTTTTTTTTTTTAGAAAAAAAAGCGCCTATATATATATATCCTTTAACACATTCAATTAATAGCCAATTATTTTCTTTTTTCTTTTTCCATTAACATCTTATTTAATTCTGGTTTTATTTCATTAATGTACATACCTTCCTTTATCATCCTTTCATTGTATGAATTAATACATTCCAAAGGCTTTATTTTAAAATTCTCATATTTAAATTTATTCATGTGAATGTAAATAGCAGAATTTTTATCATCTAAATGCTGCTTTAATCTACTTTTGAATTTATTTTTACTAGTCCCAACATATGTCATTTCAATCTTCTTTTTAAAATAACCCAAACATTTTATCAAATAAACTGAATTCATAATCTCTAACCTATTATATTTCCTATTATTATTAATTAAAAAATTTAAACTTGCTTTCTTTTTATAAACTGGCCAAATTTAATAAATAAATCTTCTAGATATATTAAAACCAACATAAATAACTTTTTCTCTATTCCTATCCCTATCTAACCCCATTCTATTTTTTTATTTTATTTATATTTTTATTAGAAAATAAATGTTCAACTACACCCCTAGGATAATCATTCATAAAACATTCAGCCCTGATAATATTAACCTCATTCCATACAAATTACTATTTGAACATAACTTAATTGCCCTAATAATTTTCTTATTAACAATATTTTACTATGATTATCAATATCTAAAAAACAATTATTTGACAATTCAAAAAAATGTTTTTTTTTTTCTAAAACACAGATGTTTCTATAATAACACTACCATTCCTACCAATTTTTTTAATAATTCTAACATCCATATATTTAATAATATTAATATATTCTTTTTCCATAATAAACTTTATTTTTTCAAATCTACTATTAATATAATTCAAAAAATTATCGGCATTTATTTTATTACCATGGAAAACCAAATAGTCAACAACATATCTAACATAAAAAATTGGTTTATCCCCAATATAATTAAAATATTGGTCTTCAAACTTATACATATATATTCCTGTCAAAAAATCACATAAACTATTACCCATACTTAAACCCTCTTTTTGTTTATAAAATCCATCCCCATATTTAAAAATAAGATCCCTACAACAAATCACTAATATCTCATATAAAAAAAAACCCCCAATTTTTAATTTAACCCCTTTATGTTTATTATATAAATCCATAAAACAACAAATAGCAACTTCTGGATCAATGTTAGTTTACATACTAACTATATCTATCTTTACAAAAACCAAATTTTAAAAAAGTGTATTGATGTCATTAACAAATGGATGAAGAATAAGTTGAAAGTTGTCAAATTAACATTGGACATTAAATTTTTAAGAAAGTGTTTGCTTAATAATATAATACCTAAATTTATTTCTTTAAAGAGATTTTTGAGGATTTTTGGATATAAGTATATATTAAAATGGGAGAAGATTATGGTGAAAACTGTTTTAAAATTGGCCTATAAAAAGGCTGAATTGTTAAATTTTGTTAAAGATATATATAATAATTTAAGGAGATTAATTACAATTAAAGAGGAAAAGGAATTAAAATATATTTTTATTAAAAAGGTGTATTTTTAAAAAAATAAGATCTTAGAATGGCATTATAAAAAATTTAATGATTTGATGGTTAGAAGGTGTGATAACAAAAATAAAGATAATAATTATTATGTATTGGGTAGTAATAATAAAATAGAAAAAAAGAATTTTGTTATTAATTTAACTGATACTATTTTTAGTGATGAAGGGTTGAATTATGTACCATTAAATAATTGTCATATTAATAAGCAGATTATTGAAATTAGGGCAAAACTGCAATTAATTGAATGTAAATGTAATAAGATAAATAATAATATTAAGAATAAGGATTTTTTAGTTAATGAATTGAATTTTGGATTTAAGAATTTGGTATTTGAATTAAAAAATAGATATAATTTTTTAAAAAAGAGGAATAACTGTAAGTTTAATGAATGGTATATTATTAAAAATATGTGTGATAAATATGGGGATTTATTATTTTTAAAAGATGATAAAACATCGAGTATGGTTATTTTAAACAAGAGTGAATAAAATAAAAAAAGGTTACATTTATTAAAAAAGAATGTTTTGTTAGAATTAATAAAGATGAAAGTATGTTAATGAATAAAAAGGTTAATAATATATTAAGTTTGATGTATGAAAAAGGTTGTATGGAAAAATTAGTCATGCTTAAATTAAAAAGAATGCATATAAAATGTGCAAAAATCTATGGTTTGCCTAAAATACATACGCCTGATATTCCGATGAAGCTAATTATTAGTAGTTATAATACCTATCATGAGAAACTTTTGTAGTTGGTGTATAATAATATTTTTAAAAAATACATTACATTATTTGAAAGAAATTGTGTTAATAATTTTATACAGTTTATTAGTAAATTAGAAAAATTTTTAGAAGGTAAGTTTTTTAAAAATTTGGTTTTTGTAAAGTTAGATATAGTTAGTATGTATACTAATATTGATCCAGAGGTTGCTATTTGTTATTTTATGGATTTATATAATAAAGATAAAGGTGTTAAATTAAAAATTGAGGATTTTATTTTATATGAGATATTAGTGATTTGTTGTAGGGACCTTATTTTTAAATATGGAGATGGATTTTATAAACAAAAAGAGGATTTAAGTATGGGTAATAGTTTAAGTGGGTTTTTTTGGCAGAAATATATATGTTTAAGTTTGAAGAGCAATATTTTAATTATAATAGGAATAAACCAATTTTTTTATGTTAAATATGTTGATGACTATTTTATGGTTTTCAATGGTAATAAAAGAGATGCAGATAATTTTTTGAATTATATTAATGGTAGATTTGAAAAAATAAAGTTTACTATGAAAAAAGAATGGTAGGAATGGTAGTGTTATTATAGAAACATCAGTGTTTAGAAGAAAAAAAACATTTTTTGGATTGTCAAATAATTGGTTTTCAGATATTGATAATCATAGTAAAATTAATATTGTTAATAATAAAATTATTATGGCAATTAAGTTATGCTCAAATAGTAATTTGTTTGGGAATGAGATTGATATTATCAGGAATGAATGTTTATGAATGATTATCCTATGAGTTGAGCTGATATTTTAAGTCAGCTCATATATATATAAGCTCACATATTTATAATTTGTCATAAATATTTTTGAAATTAAATAGTTTGTAAAATGAAAAAAAAAATTAATTAACAAATGGTTTTGATTTAATGGAAAGGGTAAAAATTTTGAACTTTTATTTTGAAATAAACAAATAAAATTGAATATAATTTATTAAAAAAAAAAAATGTTAAAAGTGTTTAATTAAAAGGGAGAAAAATTCGAGAGATAAAAGGGTGGGGAAAAGAAAACAAAATTAGATTCTTGGTAGTAATTATACTCTATTGTTGAAACTTTCACAAAGTAAAAATATTTGGTTAGTAATTGCTATTACGCTAATTAAAAAAAAAGATAAGAAAGAGTGGAGATAAGATCGCTTTTAGAGAGATCAGTTGACTTGACTTTAGAGACCAGCAAGGACAATAAAGAAAGCAGCTGTGTTTCGAACAATAAAAATTATTATTATTGGAATTTAATTTTGTGGACTCTTGTCAAATGTATAGCGGCTAAAGTTATCACAACCTTCCCCTTTGGGGAATTGACCACCACTCCATCTGAATGAAGCTATCGAGAGAGTTATGGAATGGAAGAAACGGATATTGCTAGCCGGACAACCAAAGGAACACTCATGGAATTCGCATATACAAGGACAAAGGCACGACCAATGGAATGTAAAACCTATGAAAATCAGGCCACTCCGCTCTGATCGATCAGGGTAATTATAAACTTTTCAATTAATGAGAACTCTAAGTAAAGCGTAATAGAACTTTATCTTTAATTTAATGTTCATTTATTATGTTTATTACGAATGTTTCAACAATAGAGGGGGGAAATAAATTTGTTTAATATTGTAATCTATTAATGTTAATTTTCGTTCAATATTTTTTTATGAAATATTGGAATAACTGTATTTTAAATTATTTAATATCTATTCGATCTAGAGAGTAACAACAGGGTGGGGGTATAAAAGTGCGTCGCCAAGTAACAGAGAACCTTGGGGCGTTACTCGTTTGTTAGTAGAAAATAAGGAAAGAATTGAAAGTATAAGAAAACGAAAGACACTTATACGTTCATTGTAAGATTTTTGCAATTTATTTATTTACCAAAGAAAGTGGAGTTTAAAAATAAACTTCAGGAAAGATTAAAAATACTATAAGTCGTCTTATATACACGTCTGCTAGAATTCGCAGTATTAGTGTAGGCGCGAGTAAATCTATGGTAAATATTTGGGAAGCATAATTAGAAAGTAAACAGAGGGAAAATCAGAAATTGTAAGTCAGTTCTTTCTGGATCGGATAGAATTATAAGGTTATTAATAATAAATAGTAGTAAAAGAAATTAAAAGTTTTTTTGTCCAACGTATTCTTGAATTCTTGAATTATTTATAATAATTAGTTAGTGTTCTTAAAGGAAAACCCCTGTGAGATTATAATCAAAGTTTATAATCAGTGAATCGTCATTCGAAAATAAATAAAGACCAGGTTTATGTAAAGTTACGTGACCAGGTTCCAAGAGAGAAATCCTTGGTGGCGCCCTCGATGACGATTCTAATAACTAAAATTCAGTTAGTAGGGGAAGAAAGAAAGTTGTCGTGTCACAGAGGAGTGAGGGGGGGAAAGTTAGAAAATGGCACTTCCAACGTATGGCTCGTTAACAAGAGAAACGCCCAGAGATTAGAGTTAAAAGAGAGAGTAAATTTTTTAGTAAGGGGGTGGATTTCAGATGGTGGTGGTACGTCAGTATTCTCGTAGGGAAGGTTATGAGTTCAAATATAAAATTAAATAAAACAAAAGAATAAAATATGAGTGAGAACGAAAGTAGCATGGAAAGCCCGGTGGTAAAATTTAAAAACCCCGAGCGGTGTCAGTTGCAAGAAATATTGAAAGCTATCGCTGAGCTCAAAGAAATTGTAATGGAAGACTGTAAAGAAATAAAAGAAATGAAAGGCATGATACAAGAATTGAGGAAAGATGTGAATGAATTAAAAGAGAGGGAAAAGAATAGGAACAATGAAAACAAGAGGGAAGTTGTAGACCCAGAGGACCATAAAGTCAGTAAAGAGAAAGAAAAGGTAGAAAACGAAGAGACAGAGCAGTTTACAGGGGAAACTAAAGAAATCCCGAACAAGAAGGCTATACAAATAAACCGAGAGATAGAGGTAATAAAAAAAAAGCTCAACGAATCTGGAGAAGAAGAGTTCGATAGGGTCACGTTGGCAAAATTTATACACATAAAAACATTTAAAGGGGAAAGGGAGGAAAGCCCCTTTGACTACCTGGACAGTCTAGATGATTTTTTCTATGTCCATAGGTTGAAAGAAAAAGAGATCATAATAGCAATGAGCCATTTGAGTGGTGCCGCTAGGGAATGGTGGAAGGTGGTAAATTACAAACCCCCTACATTCCAAGAATATCAAACTATGATTTTGCGAGGGTTTTGGAGCGTTGAGAAACAAGAAACCATACGCATGAAGATATCGCAAGAAAAGTATAAAGCGGACAAAGACGGTACATACAGACAGTTTTTTCAACATCAAGCGGCAAAATTGAGAGCCTTGGAGGCATATCCGATGGATCAATTCCAGATAGTGCGAACTATCAGATTTAACCTTCCGTCAAGTGTGCAACGTAAGTTGGCCGAAAACCGTCGGTTATCCATTGAGGAAGCATTAGAAATATTACAAGATATAAAATGGGAGGACCAGGGGGTAGGTGGAGAAAGTAAAGTTAGATGGGAGAACTGTAACGAACCCGCGAGTACGAGTAACTATAACCCCAAGAAAAGCTGGGACAAGTCACCGCGGGGCAATTAAAGTTTTTTTTTATTGTTTTTTTATGACAAATGGGGCAATGAGCTGATATTTTAAGTCAGCTCATATATATATAAGCTCACATATTTATAATTTGTCATAAATATTTTTGAAGTTAAATAGTTTGTAAAATGAAAAAAAAAATTAATTAACAAATGGTTTTGATTTAATGGAAAGGGTAAAAATTTTGAACTTTTATTTTGAAATAAACAAATAAAATTGAATATAGCTTATTAAAAAAAAAAAAAATGTTAAAAGTGTTTAATTAAAAGGGAGAAAAATTCGAGAGATAAAAGGGTGGGGAAAAGAAAACAAAATTAGATTCTTGGTAGTAATTATACTCTATTGTTGAAACTTTCACAAAGTAAAAATATTTGGTTAGTAATTGCTATTATGCTAATTGAAAAAAAAAGATAAGAAAGAGTGGAGATAAGATCGCTTTTAGAGTTAGATCAGTTGACTTGACTTTAGAGACCAGCAAGAACAATAAAGAAAGCAGCTGTGTTTCGAACAATAAAAATTATTATTATTGGAATTTAATTTTATGGACTCTTGTCAAATGTATAGCGGCTAAAGTTATCACTACCTTCCCCTTTGGGGGAATTGACCGCCACTCCATCTGAATGAAGCTATCGAGAGAGTTATGGAATGGAAGAAACGGATATTGCTAGCCAGACAACCAAAGGAACACTCATGGAATTCGCATATACAAGGACAAAGGCACGACCAATGGAATGTAAAACCTATGAAAATCAGGCCACTTTGCTCTGATCGATCAGGGTAATTATAAACTTTTCAATTAATGAGAACTCTAAGTAAAGCGTAATAGAACTTTACCTTTAATTTAATGTTCATTTATTATGTTTATTATGAATGTTTCAACAATAGAGGGGGAAATAAATTTGTTTAATATTGTAATCTATTAATGTTAATTTTCGTTCAATATTTCATATTGGAAGAACTGTATTTTAAATTATTTAATATCTATTTGATCTAGAGAGTAACAACAGGGTGGGGGTATAAAAGTGCATCGCCAAGTAACAGAGAACCTTGGGGCATTACTCGTTTGTTAGTAGAAAATAAGGAAAGAATTGAAAGTATAAGAAAATGAAAGACACTTATACGTTCATTGTAAGATTTTTGCAATTTATTTATTTACCAAAGAAAGTGGAGTTTAAAAATAAACTTCAGGAAAGATTAAAAATACTATAAGTCGTCTTATATACACGTCTGCTAGAATTCGCAGTATTAGTGTAGGTGCGAGTAAATCTATGGTAAATATTTGGGAAGCATAATTAGAAAGTAAACAGAGGGAAAATCAGAAATTGTAAGTCAGTTCTTTTTGGATCGGATAGAATTATAAGGTTATTAATAATAAATAGTAGTAAAAGAAATTAAAAGTTTTTTTGTCCAACGTATTCTTGAATTCTTGAATTATTTATAATAATTAGTGTTCTTAAAGGAAAACCCCTGTGAGATTATAATCAAAGTTTATAATCAGTGAATCGTCGTTCAAAAATAAATAAAGACCAGGTTTATGTAAAGTTACATGACCAGGTTCCAAGAGAGAAATCCTTGGTGGCGCCCTCGACGACGATTCTAATAACTAAAATTCATTTAGTAGGGGAAGAAAGAAAGTTGTCGTGTCACAGAGTGTAGTTGAACATTTATTTTTTAATAAAAATATAAATAAAATAAGAAATATAATGGGGTTAGTTATGGATAGGAATAGAGAAAAAGTTATTTGTGTTGGTTTTAATATATCTAGAGATTTATTTATTAAAGTTAAGAAATTAATTAAAATGATTAATAGGAAATATAATGTTTCAATTTGTCCAGTTTATAAAAAGAAAGCAAGTTTAAATTTTTTAATTAATAATAATGAGGAATATAATAGGTTAGAAATTATGAATTCAGTTTATTTGATAAAATGTTTGGATTGTTTTAGAAAGAATGTAAAAATGACATATCTTGGGACTAGTAAGAATAAATTGAAAACTAGATTAAAGCAGCATTTAGGTGATAAAAATTCTGCTAATTACATTCACATGAATAAATTTAAGCATGAGAATTTTGAAATAAAGCCTTTGGAATGTACTAAGTCATATTATGAAAAGATGATAAAGGAAGGAATATACATTAATGAAATAAAACCAGAATTAAATAGGATGTTAATGGAAAAGGAAAAAAGAAAATAATGTGGTTATTAATTGAATGTTTTTAAGCAGTGGTCTTCAACCTTTTCACACCTGCAGACTGGCAAAAATAAGGATAAGATTTTGCAGACTGGCAGAAGTCTTCAGATAAGAATTTCTTAAAGATTTAACTGCTTAGCCTTAGTTGAGCATAATTGTTATAATTGACTAAAACTACATACTAGTTACTGTGTATTGTAATGGTGTTGCATGCCTTCAACACGCTGAACACTCTTTCTTGAGTTGCGCAGTTATACTGCTACAAAAAACAATGCAATAACAATTGTTTTCATTATTGTGCCTAGCATTGCTGCATTTAATATTTCATTGTTAAGACTTGCAAAAATAAAATTCCTAATGTCCACTCCATACGTTCTTGTCATTGCAGCTGTTATTACTATGTGATTATTCATATAGTATATGAACATGGATGGGCTGCTCACCAACACGCATTAGCCAGCATGGTGAGTTTATTGGCTTTTTACCTCTGAGTTTAAGATCAAGAAACACCATGGTCTTTCTTCTCAGTGCCTGATAAGGCAGAATGAATGTTTGTGTAAATGATAAATATTTTTCCAATACATATATACAATTATGACAGACAAAAATAAAGCATGGCCCTTATTCCCAGGAGGTTGTAAAGTCACCAACCAAGGCAGCGGTTGGTGGCCGAAGGCGGAGGGTGCTAAGAATCCCCTGATTGCGGACCCAGGCTGCCATTTGATGACGACTTTTTATTTAGGTACTTACAACTGCAGATCACTTTCAAGTGAAGGAAGATTGCAAGAATTAGAAGAAGAACTGTCTTATATTAAATGGGACATTATTGGACTTTGTGAAGTTAGAAGAAAAGGAGAAGAAACAATTGATTTAAAAAGTGGACATATACTCTATTATAAAGGCACACATATTGGAAATACAAGTGGAGTAGGATTCATTATAAATAAAAAGTGGAAGAACAATATTGTGGAGATTGATGGTGTATCGGACAGAGTGGCAAGATTAGTTATACAACTTAATAGCAGATACCAAATGCAGATAATTCAGGTTTATGCCCCAACAAGTTCTCATAGTGATGAAGTAGTAGAAGATTTTTATATGGATGTACAAAAGGCTTTTGATCAGAGTAAACAACATTTTAAAATTGTTATGGGAGACTTTAATGCTAGAATTGGTAGACAAATGAAAGATGAAATTGCTGTAGGTAATTTTGGTTATGGTAATAGAAATGAGAGAGGACATAGACTTGTGGAGTTTGCAGAAAAAGAAAAACTTTATATTATGAATTCATTTTTTGAGAAAAATGTTAAAAGGAAATGGACATGGAAGCATCCAAATGAAGGTACAGCAGAATTGGATTATATTTTGACTAACAGAAAATACATATTTCAAGATTGTAATGTTCTTAATAAATTTAACACAGGAAGTGATCATCGATTAGTAAGGTGTAAGTTACGTGTTAATGTAAAACTAGAAAGACAAAAATTATTAAGAAAAACAATATTTACAGTTGATATTCCTAATCTTCAGAAACATTCTAATGAATTTAAATTAGAACTTACAAATAGGTTTCAAGTGTTAGGAGATTTTGAACATGATACAGATTTGAATGAAATTAATATGAAAATAACTGATACACTTTTAAAAACTGCAACAAACATAGCTGGTAGAAAAAGCAGCAATTGACTAATAAAATTTCTACTGAGACTAGAGAATTTATGAAGAAAAGAAGGAATATGAAGATATACAAAAATGATGTATTAAAAAGAATTGAATATCTCGAATTTTGTAAAATGGTACGGAAAAGAGTTGAAAATGATATAAGAAAGTATAACTGTGAAATAGCAAGGAAAGCTGTAGAAGAAAATAAAAGTCTCAAAAATGTTAAACAACATTTTGGTATTGGTAGGAAATTTATATCTGCAATAAGAAAAAAAGATGGAATTATTACTAAAAAGAGAGATGACATCATGAAATTGGTAGAAGATTTTTATCAAGAATTATATAGTAATAAAGAACAAGTACCTCCTATATCTATTACATCTTCCGAATTGCCCAGAATTTTAAATGAAGAAGTGAGACATGCAATTAAGTGTATGAAGAAAGGAAAGGCTCCAGGAAATGATGGAATTATAATTGATATATTAAAAGAAGCAGGTGAAGAAATAGAAACAATTTTAGCAAAGTTATATACCAAATGTCTAAATGATAAAGATGTACCGGAAGATTGGAAGAATGCAGTAATAATATTAATATTTAAAAAAGGTGATAAAGAAGATATTAGAAATTACAGACCTATCAGCCTTTTATCAGTTTTATATAAAATTTTTACCAAGATAATTACAACTCGTCTACAGAGAACTTTGGATTTCCACCAACCAAGAGAACAAGCTGGATTTAAAAGTGGTTTTAGTACAATAGATCATATCCAGGTATTGAGAGAAGTCATAGAAAGGACAAACGAATATGAGTTGTCATTATGTTTTGGATTTGTAGATTATGAAAAGGCATTCGATTCTATACACATTTCTTCAGTGATTAAAGCATTGGATCATCAAGGTATAGATCCAGGATATTGTCATATTTTAAAGAATATTTATAAAAATGCAACAGCAACAATTAGATTACATAATGATACTGGAAAAATCAACATTGAGAAAGGTGTAAGACAAGGTGACTCCATATCTCCAAAACTCTTTACAGCAGTGCTGCAAGAAGTATTTTGTGGATTAAAATGGGAAACTAAAGGAGTGAAAGTAAATGGAGAGTATTTAAGTCATTTAGATTTCGCAGATGATGTAGTTGTTTTTGCAAATAATGCTTCAGAGCTGCAGGAAATGTTGCAGGAGTTAGCAGATGAAAGTAGAAAAGTAGGACTAAAGATAAATGTTAAAAAGACTAAAGTAATGTTTAATCGATTTGCTCAAAATATGAAAATAAAGATTGATTATGAAGAATTAGAAGAAGTTAACAGTTACAAATACCTTGGTCAGATTATTAATACAGATGGAAACATAATGGAGGAAATTAATCATAGAATTAAACTTGGTTGGAGTGCTTTTGGTAGAAATAACTTGATACTAAAAGGAAATATGCCTATGTGTTTGAAAAGGATGGTTTTTAACAAATGTGTTTTACCAGTTCTTACTTATGGATCTGAGACTTGGACACTTAATAGAAGAGCAATACAGAGACTTCAGACCACTCAAAGGAGTATGGAGAGATGTATGTTGGGAGTAACAAGAAGAGATCGAAAACGCAATGTATGGGTAAGACAACAAACAGGTGTTACTGACCTTATTGAAAAAATTAAAAGATTGAAATGGAGTTGGGCTGGACATATTGCTAGAAGAGATGATAATAGATGGACAATTGAAATTTTAAACTGGATTCCAAGAGATTGTAAAAGACCCAGAAAGAGACCACATGTGAGATGGATGGATGAAATAAGAAAATGTGCAGGGGTGTTGTGGAGAAGAGAAGCTAAAGATCAGAGAAGATGGATTAAACTTGGAGAGACCTTCATCCTGCAGTGGATTGATAATGGTTGATGATGATGATGATGATACAAGATAAAGTTATATATATATATATGGACTTTGTGTAATAAAAAAACATTATTTCAATTTTGAATTTTTTTAGAAAAATAACAAACAAAATCTAATTCTACCCCCCCCCCCCATAAATATCTGTGATAACTAGAAAAACAAATTAATTTATGTATGATTGATTAGATTTTGTTTTCATTTTGTTTCTTTTTTTTAGTTGGGTAAAAATGAGATTAAAATAATACCAGATTGCATTAGTTGTTTACTCTTGAAGTCACCTGAGGACCATCTGTAAAGCCACTGAGAAAATTGAGCTGAAAAGTTGTTTTGATAATGTGTCACATAGCTTCATTTGACAAAATTTTATAACATATTACACACCCAAGGGCTATAGTGATAGTTCACTATCAGGAGCAACTATGACATCAAGTTTTAAATACTCCTTACTGTAATTTCTAATAAAATGACCTTTTTTGTTTTTGTTTTTTGCTGCTCATTCTGTATTTGGCATACTTTTAGTATCAGCATCACTTTTTACTGGAATATTATCCTTGTCTTTTTTAAAGAAGGCCAAAAGGTTTTGCTATTTGACTTTTTTTGTCTCCATTTTGGGAAGTTTGCAATTTCAAAAAGAAATGTCACACACAAAATAAAAAGATGATACAAATGCAATAAAAAAATTTGCTATATGTGATGAATAAATGAGCTGATGCCATACAGAAATGCCTACTAGGTATAGAAATTGATGTGTAAGGAGTGGTGCAATTATCATAAGATTGATGCTTAGTCTTTTAAAGATTGCATTTTCAGATAAATTCCTTCCGATTATCATTTAGTAATTATAGTATTATCTAATAATTTTAATAAAATTTTGATTTATAATTAATTTCATTTAAGCAGTTGTGATGAAAAAATAAATAAAAATTGTTTATATGAATTAAAAGTTTAAAATCTTATTATTTTGTTATTGCAAACTTTCCTGCCAGTCTAGTGTGGACTGGCAAAAAACTACTGTGGCCAGCACCGGTCCATGGACCAAGGGTTGAAGACCACCACTGTTTTAAAAGATATATATAGTTTTTTTTAAATAAAAAAAAAGGAAATTATTTGTGTTTAAGTTGTGATTGTTTGCAATAGAAAATGGGAGTGAGATAAGGTAAAATTTTGATTGTGAATATATTTTGTAATTTTTATTTTTATTTTTTTGGAATACGTGATGTTTATTATTATATGTATATTTCTTCTTTCTTTTTATTTTATTTTAGTGTGCCTTGAAAAAGACTGTATAAAATAGTTGAAACAATGAATTTTTTATTGTTGATTATAGTCATATAAAAAGCAAGTTTTGTTTGTTTGTTTATTTATATACTGGATCTTTCATGTAAGATTATTGGGAAGGGAACAATAAAAAAACAAAAAGTTGAAAGAAATATATTAAAATATGCTATAAACAATATTAATAACTGGTTTAATCATTTAAAAATATTTGTTAAAATTATCTATATCATTGCTTTTATTAATGTCAACAATACAATGTTAAAATGGATTTAATAGATAACAATAAAAAAATTTAGAGAATGTGTGACTCATGAAAACTTAATATATATATAAAAAAGAGGAGGATTGTTGCTTTATCCATGCATTGAAAAAGTCTAAAAAAATTTTGGTCTACCAGTTGAAGAGCCAAAATTTCCATTTATATTTGATATGGCTATTAAAATGCTCAAGTAGATAAGTCACCTATCTAAGACTGTTTCATACTTCTAGCTATACTTTTCCATTTTATCGTGATGGAATATCCTTTACATAAGTATGTGTAGGTAAAGTAAGATCATGTTAAACAAACTTCTATCCTTAACCCAAAGAAAAGGATCAACATTTTGGCTTGAGAAGCATTTTCTTTTTAGAGATTTTGACCAATCTTAATAATTAATTCCATTATTTGCAGAAGCAATACTTAAAACTAACGGAAGCTGTTCTAAATCCATGCATTTTACAATCAAAGACTTCATTAACTATCTTAAAAAATGGTCACTCAAGCATTAAGTTCAAAACAGAAACATTTAAAATAATTATCTTTGCTATTAATAAACAAATATATATATATATAGTTTGTGAGAGAAGATCGAAAGATCATTATTGGGTTTCAACTAAAGTGTATATGCATTTAAAATTTTTGTTATATTTTTTATGACTTTTTATTAGTATCCTAGAAAGATTGAATTATAACAATAGGTTTTTTTCTCTGTAATAATATATAATTTACAATACACACACATATACTTATTACATAGTGTAAAAAGAATTAAATGAAATCTGTATTGGCATTATATTAGACCAAATGCTCTTTTTAATTGTTGAATTTTTATTATTAGTAGTAGTAGTGGCGCATGTATTTTCAGTCATGTATAATTTAATTCATTAAAAGAGAAATACATTTGAAGAGCTGATTTGCTAGCATGGTTTTTTTTTTATGAGCATAGTCATTTCTTTATACTTACTATGAAGGAATATTTATTAGAGTTGCTAGAATAATATATATCTATAAAATCCCTACCAAATTTTATGAAGCTAAGCACCATATGGTTACGACAGTAGATAAAGGTGGGCTTAACTTAATCGATTCAAAAGTTTGTTAATTTTATTACTGCCAGGGCATATTTGAATGTAATGAAGGATCAGTCCTTTAGTCCTCCAATGGGAGATATAAGAATTTACAATGAAATGGGAGCTGAGAGAAGATCACATCTTGCGGACATGTTTATAACATACAAAGATTTACAAGATGATCTAAATGTCCAAAGTCTAGATGGAATAAAATATAAAGATTTAACAAAAGGAGATTTTCAAAATGAGAATGCGTGGTTGGGCTGTTCACTGAAAAGTGTTCTTAAAAAATTCCATTCGATATATACGTCTCAATCATCCATGAATTTTTATTTTTAAGCTGATTAATGGAATCCTGCCGACTACCTCCTACCTTAATAAAAGGCTGGGGATGGGATTGGATGAGATGTGTATGTTTTGTAAGAAGAGAAAAGAAACATTTATACACCTGCTTGAGGAATGCCAGGCATTCAGGGATATGAGATCACAAGTCTTTCATATGCCAATAATAGGCCTAAAGGATCTGATAAAAAATATGTGATTAGGTTTAATCCACATAATGCAATGGTTATAATCCATGCATTAAAAACAATATGGCTAATTAGATGTTCTTTGGTATTTTACAATAAAAAATTCAACTGGCTGAGAAATCTGGAGAGAGATTGGAGTGATTACTTTAACCTATGTTTAAAATATTGGCCAAAGAATACTCTAGAATTGGTGTGGGGAGGATCTGCTCTATCCACATGTGAAATATGGTAGGTAAACATCATTTCCAGTCTAAGAATGTATTAGTAAGGTAAAGAAAGACAACATGTAAATCATTGAGGAAAATACCCAGAGTATTATAACAGTAGTTGAAGAAATGTTGTTAGAGGAACTTAATATAACCTTTGTAATTATGTAAATATTTTTGGTTTTAATAAAGAATATTACTTTAAATAAAAAAATAAATAAAATGTTATCACTAAAAAAAGAGATTATTTAAGAGATAATTTATACCTAAGTATTTATAAAAGATGCAGCATAGTTTAAATGAACATACACACACATATATACATTATTTTTGAAGAGAATTTTAATTTTTTTTAGTTGAACAGCCGAGAGGTCATCGCAGCCATCTTGCAAGCAAGTAGTTAGTTGTTTGCAGACGGTTGCGGGTTCGCATTCCAGCCGATGCTGTGACATAGGAAAAAAAAACAGTTAATTTTATTCTTCCAACAATATGAAGTTTCAATTTTGAATTACTTGAATAATAAATAGTAGTTTGTATTATTATGGTTATGTATTGTTTAGCTATATAACAGTTAGACTTCATTCTAATATAAATGCAATCTATATAAACATGTAAACCCAAACTGTTATTTGATAAGCTTTATAAATTCACTGAGAAACTTACATGAATAAATGAATATTATTGTTTTGCTGTTACTTTTATTTTATTGTTGCTGTTCTCATCTATATTAAAAATAAAAGATGAATCAATTATTTTGTTTAAAGATTGACTTCATTAAATTTTTTAATTTGTTTTAAAATTACATCACTTAGCCACAGTTGTGAGTCATGGCCCAGTACTTAATTTTTACTGATTTAGTTATTTTACCATGAGGATAATGAAATGCTATTTTGATCACTTGTTCAAGCTTTAATGAATATCTATATTATTGATGTTAGAATTCCTTGTAGTGTGGTATGACTCTGGAAAGCTGTTCTGATGGTATATAGATTGCAAATTTTCCTTAATTTGTCTGCTATTTTTGGTATACTAATTTTTTTTCTTTTGAAAGTTCTTTTTGTTATCTATTTAAAGTTTTTTAAATAAATACTGATGGATAACTGTTTTTCATAAGTTTGTTCTATATAGATCTTTTATTTTTGCAAATCACTGATTTCTGAACAATCTTTTTTTGTTATTAACAATTATAGAATTAAGATATTAATAAATGTAGTTCAGATTCAATAAAACAGTCCCTTTGATTCTGGATTATATTCAACAAGTGATCATAAGTCATATTAACATATTTTAATGTTAAATTTTAAAAGTTAGAAATTTGAAGTGCAGAAAAATAATAAACTTAGAGATATTCTCTTGTACTATTACTGAGTTGCCTTATTTTGTTGCAGGATAATATTATAAGAGCTAGCCTATCGTCTACAATAATTATCATCACAATTTAATATAAAAGTTTTAAAAAAATCTACATTTATTGGCCAAATTTAAGGTCTCCTTTACTATATATATATATAATGCTATTATTTTTAATACCCCGTATTCCTTCAAAATTATATACATAATCTTGTAATTAAATATTAATAAATTTATACACTAAATTATATAAAATACAATTTAAAAATTTTATATCGACCTAGGAACACTTTAACTAGCCTTGTAATCTTTGTCAACTAAGACTAATTCTTTTTTATGGTATCTTCAAACACACTTTCAAAATCTAACTTCCCACAATTTCATTGATTTTTATGTTTGCTGCCTGTCTATTTATTAAGTCATGCTTACATTTATATATTAACATAGCTTCCTTTATTTTTCTTTTATTATTGCTTCTTTCAATTTGTAATATTTTCACATTATCATAATCAAAATTAAGAACATCTATACATAATCTATTATGATCATAAAAAATGATGGTGAAACATTATCACTTCCATTACAATTTTGTTTAGGTTTTAAATCTCTTTTTAATAACTGTAAGTGTTCTTTAGTTCAAATCACATCTTGATTCCTTTATATATCCACTACCACATTTACATCTTCATTTATATATGATGCAATTTTGATTTACACAAGCTATGTTAGCTTTTGAATTATTTATTATTTTATTAAATCCAGGAGATGTATAAAATGAAATTTCACATATATATCTTTATATATTCCCCTTATAAAATTCACATGTTTTTTTTGAAAGATATGGTATTGATATCCATATTTTTTATTAGTAGTAGTAAATTCAACTATTATTTATATTTATATTTTTATATTTCCTATTAAAATTTTTAATAGTATTATATACAAGAGGATAATTATTTCCAACATTTAATAATTCCTTCACATACATTTTAATATTTTTATCTTTATCCAATGTATACTTACAAAGATTGTTGTTTCTAAACAAAAAAAACAACCTCAAAGCTGCTGTTTTATGTGATATTGGCACCATTGACTTATATAGAATGTACCATCTTTTTTTATTGGTTTTTTAAATCATCATACAGTAATGTAGCTTGTATCTATTGCTACTTATCTTAAGATCAAGAAACTGGAAATACATTGGTTTTTCATACATTTTGATCCATTTAAAACCATCTAAACTATTTAATTCCTTAAACAATTCTTTAATAATATCTTGCTTACCACATACAAACACATAACTATGATATACAGTAATATCATTTTGATAAATCTCCTTTTTCAAAATAATTTCTTTATATATATATATATATATATATAAAGAAATATATATATATATATATATATATATATATATATATATATTGAATTAAATGTTTATATGGATTGTATTATATAGATATGAGAGATAATGTCCATTAAATAAAGAACACTTTAACTTTTGATGTTACTAGAAAACTATCAATTACTACTAATTGACCATGCCTGAGGCAAAGTAAGTTTTTAACAGCTCTTTGGGGGGGGTGTCTTTAAAGCAAAAGATATCAATTCAAGTTCTAATATGGGTTTCATATGAGAACTTAAGCAAGTTTGTCTCAGCTCTTTTGGGGGGGGGCTTTAAAGCAAAAGGGGTCCTCTTTAACTTTAAATCTAAGTCCTAATATGGGGTCCATATAAAAACTTGGATTTAAAGTAAAAGAGGACCACATTTGTTTTAATGACCCCCCAAAAAAGAGCTATTATGAAAAAAACTTGCTTTGCCTCAAGAATTGTCAATTAGTAGTAATTGATAGTTTTCTAGTAACATCAAAAGTTAAAGTGTTTCTCTATTTAATGGATATTATTTCCTCATATGTAAATATATTTACCAGCAGTTGAGGCAGGTTAAGGAATTAACTAAAAGTACTTCAGATTGAAAGATTGTATATAACAATTTATTACCATTATATTTATTATTTTTATTGTTATATATATATAATAGATTGAACCTCTATCATTACTACAAATAATATTAAAACATTGCAACAGAGAATAAAATAAAATATAATTAAATAAAACAATTATATTGTTAGTGCTCATAATCATGGTTATCAAACAATAAAAACAAACAAAATAGCACTTTTCCATTAAAAATTAAAAAAAAAAAAACAATTTTTATTAACTTAAATGGTATTAGCTCTCTGATTCATTACACAGTCATTTTATGCAATAATCAAAGCCTTTTTAATCTTTCACTTTCTATCATTCCTTTACTCACACATTGCTTTAACAATACCAGGATCAAAACTATGTCCATTCCTTATCATGATTGTAAAACAAAGACATATTTGTTAGATCATTTTTTTATGTATTCTTGCTCTCAAATTTGCTTTGTTTTGCTACAGTATACATAAGACAATCTTATTGACTGCACATTACCACACATGATATGTAAGTTTGAGTCTGACAAAAGTGAGAGTTGGGTCCAGGATAATAAAATCAGTTTTTAGTGCATCTGATATACATAAATATGTTGAGCAATATGGGAATAAAAAAGTTAGAAATGATAAAAAATGCATGATACTACCATGTGTATCACATGTTGGAAATAAAATTTCCAAGAACTGTGCAGATAAGTTGATTGTTGGATTTAGGACACCCATTAATTTGAATAGGTTAATAAATAATATCAAGAATAAAATAGATAATTTGAAGCAGTCTAATGTTGTGCATGCAGAGGGGTGCAGTCAATCAGATTGTCCTTATTATCTATTTTATTCTTGATATTATTTATTAACCTATTCAAATTAATGGGTGTCCTAAATATATATATATATATATATATACTATGATGAAATGAAAACAAATTTGAGGATCAGAATAATACAACATTTATTAATGTATAAAAAAGCTAAAACTGATTTAACAAATGCATCTGCGTTTTATAATCATGAGAGAGAATATGGTTATGATTTTGATTCTGGTATTGCAAAAGAAATGTGTAAAGAAGGGAATAATAGAAAGTGAAAGATTAAAGATGCTTGGTTTATTACATAAAATGAACATGTAATGAATCAGAGAGCCAATAGTGTTCACGTTAGTAAAAAATGTTTTACTCTTAAATTTTTAATGGAAATGTACTGGGATGTTTTTTTTTAATTTGTTTGAAAACTATGATTATGATATTTTGTGTCAAAAGTATACTTCATTTATTTAATTATATATTATTATTATTATTATTATTATTATTATTATTATTATTATTATTATTATTATTATTATTATTATTATTATTATTATTATTATTATTATTATTATTATTATTATTATTATTATTATTATTATTATTATTATTATCTGTTACAGTGTTTAAATATACATATATATGTTATTTTAAACAGTTTTATAATTTTAAAATATATAAAAATATAATAGTTCAGAGTTTTTAATATAAGTATATATATAAGCATAACACAAACACAATTATTTATATAGGCGTAGAGTGCAAACAGAACTGTATATATTGCACAATTACATTAATAAATACGCACAGACACACACATACATATATGGTAAATAAATAAAAAGCTTTTAAATAGTTAATGAAAAATAAAAGTTTCTCTGATAGTCTCTTATAGAGGAACTGTGATAGTAAAGACAGTATTCACTAAGATTTGCAATTTCTGTTAAATGAATAACATCTTTTAAATGGCATTTATATCTAGCGCACACATACTTATATAGCAGTTTTGAATATGAGACGTTATAGTAATTTTTGTTGATGATTACAGACAGCTATTATTGCTGATATTCATGTCTGTTTAAATGCTTGATTACTCTAAATGAATTATTTTTTCATTAATATTCTTTTAATTATTTGCTGATTGCCAAAGTAGTAATCTACGCCCATCAACTTTATTTATTTACTAATAGAAACCTGCAAAAGTATTTGATGATAACAGTCAATCCTTAAGCTATCAACAATCTCAATCTATAGTTAAGGCAACCTCTTTTGACAATAAATGTGGTACCACCTCTATGTATTGTCTGATATATTTATAGAACATTAAAGATTACAACTTGAACAAGGAATGTGAGATTAATAATGCAAAGATCTTTAAACAAATCACATTAATCAGGAAAATATAACCCCTTTTAAAAGCAGACTAATAAATAGTCAATTATAACTTCAAGATTCTGAAAGCAGAGTAGTAAATAGTCATTTATAACTTCCAAATTCCATATAAAGTATATATTTACTAATACAATAAAGCCAATGACTTAAGCCTTTAATAGGTTTATAAATGTAGATGATAACAATTAACCCTTAAGTTATGAACAATCTCAATCTATAATCAAGGCAAACCTCTTTAACAATAAACGTGGTATCACCTTTATTTATGGTCTGATAATTGGCTTTATTGTATTAGAAAAACATTTGATATCGTCTTGCGTTGTTAGCCGAGAGGTATCGCAGTCGCCATGCAAGCAAGTAGTTGGTTGCAGACGGTTGTGGGTTCGCGTCCCGGCCGATGCTATGACATATGAAAAAAAACAAAAAAAACATTTGATATCAAGTAAGCATTATATGCAATTTCAAATTTGTTTTTTTTTCCAATTTTATTTATCACAATATATAATATAAAGTTTAAAAATAAACAATTTATAAAACAAAATTGAAACAGAGAACTCAATATAAATAAAAATTATTTAATTTATCAACCCAGCTTTCATTTCTTATTGGAATATATATAACATTTAAATTCCTTATTGGAATATTATCAAGATGTTTGTATTTTCAAAATCACATGATCAGCTATTCTACTGCAACTCCACCAATGAACATTATTTATATCGTATTACAATAAATATAAATGATAAAATGCATGCATGTATATAAAAATGATTAAACTTATTACAATGCTTTTTAAAATATATATATTATATAAAGCAAGCTAAAAAATTAAACCTTAAAACATCACATGATCACTATCTTCTATGCTTGCTCATAACTTGTTAAAATAGGCAAAACACTCTCCATACAGTAGTGCCACTCTAAGCAAGACAGAGCAATCAATGGATGCCAGAAGACTTGTGCATAAATCCCCATCTAGTGCCTACTCATCCAATATCCCCAAACTAGTTTTTGGCTTATGGCCTTCATCAGTGAGGAGTCTTGGATCTGAGATCACTGCATATAGATCTTAGGATCCAATGCAACCCTCCAGCAGCCACCTTTAACTCTACATAACTACAAAACCATGAGAATAAAATTGAAAACACATAGATATTTTCAAAGCTCAGTAGCTTATATAGTCATATGGGTCTGAACTCAGTTCATCACCCATACATTTTGGTGTCTTTGGCTCTTATACAACCATAGCTACCACCTTTCTATAAGACAGGATTGGTATTAAACCTTAAAACATCACATGATCACTATCTTCTATGCTTGCTCATAACTTGTTAAAATAGGCAAAACTCTCTCCATACCATAGTGCCACTCTAAACAAGACAGAGTAATCAATGGATGCCAAAGACCATAAGCCAGAAACTAGTTTGGGGATATTGGATGAGTAGGCACTAGATGGGGATTTATGCACAAGCCTTCTGGCACCCATTGATTACTCTGTCTTGTTTAGAGTGGCACTACTGTATGGAGAGAGTTTTGCCTATTTTAATCTAAAAAATTATAACTCTAAAGTTTCCAATAATCTAACAATGCCCATTTATATAATATTTAAGAGATTAATAAAAAATAAATATCATTCAAATATTCTGACCTTTATTGTGAAAATTGTAAATATTGGGTCTTTATTTTATCTTTTTTTTTTCATTGAAGAAATAATAAAAAAAACTTATTATGTGTGAAAATATTTAAAAATATATATGCAAATTATCAACAAATTTTTGATTTTATGATTTTTATGTAGATGTCTAAAAGTTTCAGATCTTCTTCTAACAATTATCTTTTAGATAAATGCTTTGCTTGAATTGGTTTTTTAGATCTAATGTCCCAACTTCTCACTGAAGAGACCCATAGGTCGAAACTGGTCTGGGGATGGGGACAATCCAAGATAAAAATGATTTGAATGCCTTCTCTTGTAGTAGCATTTATCATAAATAAAAAATAAAAAAAGCTTGTTTAGAGTTATTAGCATGCTCTTAATTTTACATATTTGTAAGTGCAAGCTATATATAAGTCATGTGACATCTGACTTGTTATTATTACTATTATTATTTTGCTGTTGTGGCTTTAGCTAAATTAAAGAGCTAAGCCTACTAATATATGGAGTATCTGAATTAAGTTCAGGCCCATATGATTTTTTCAGTTGGAGAGCTGACTTTAAAGACATGTAGATGTCTAAAAGTTTCAGATCTTCTTCTAACAATTATCTTTTAGATAAATGCTTTGCTTGAGTTGGTTTTTTAGATCTAATGTCCCAACTCCTCACTGAAGAGACCCATAGGTTGAAACCGGTCTGGGGATGGGGACAATCCAAGATAAAAATGATTTGAATGTCTTCTCTTGTAGTAGCATTTATCATAAATAAAAAAAAAAAAAGCTTGTTTAGAGTTATTAGCATGCTCTTAATTTTACATATTTGTAAGTGCAAGCTATATATAAGTCATGTGACATCTGACTTGTTATTATTACTATTAAAACATATATATATTTCTGGTGGAACTATAATTAAATTAAAGAATTAAAACTCGTTTCCCTCAGAAATTATCAGTTATATTTTTAACAACTATTTCCTGAAGCAATTTTTTGGATAGCAGTAGTGTTTAATGACTTTTTCTTACAATATCAAATTTTATGATATATTGTTTTAGATGTCATGAGATATTGAAGCACTAAAATGATGGTTGAGAACAACATTTATATTTATTTGATGAAGCTGAGATTTTAAAAAAAAAAAAAAAAATTTCAGGTGCAAATTGATCCAGAAATTTTTAAATCTTAACATGCAGCTCCATTACACAGAACAAAACTTAATATTCTTGAGGGATGTATTTTGAACATATGGATTTCAAGATGGAATTCTAACTGCTGAGCTAAGGAGAATTTTGTAATAACTTTTACTTCGCTAAATTTTTTATTCAATTTGCATGTTTAAAATTTGTTAATTAGCATTGCTATACCTGACTTGCTACATTATTTACAAACAAATAAAATGAACCTATTCCTAAATTGAAAATTCTTTGAAACACTCATTTTCAAACATATTTTATTAAGCGTTTACAATCCTGTAAAGATTTTTAATTTTCTTTAATATAATAATGTCTAATGCTTTTAATTTGAACATATGAATCAGGCACATATTTTTGCAGTAGCTTTTCACAGTTATGTAAGATGGCACTTCTCTCATAGCAAGCTTGTATGCATGAAGGGTTACTATGTTATTTTTTATTTTCCCTTCTATATTTTCATGCTTTATGTTAATTATCCAGTCTTTATTTCCAAATTTTAAAAAAACCTAAAAAACTATTTTTGTATTACAAATACTGCTTTAAAATGAATGCATTTATAGAACATGTGCTTTTGATTTAAATAATGATAATATTTTAATATGTGTGTATAAATTAAAGTATATTTTTGGGCGAATTACTGGATGAGGGTCTTTTCAACTTTATTTTATTCCCTAACTAAGAATAAAAAAAAATCCTAACTTTCTGACTGATACTGAACAGTTAATTATATTGTTATTACTTAGCTATCTAACAGAAAAATTCAATGTCTGATTATAATCTAAAAGAAATTTCGCTTTTTCCCTGTTCAGATTTGAATCCAGCTCTTAACCTAAAAAACTTTTTTATATATACACACAAACAAATTAAATATCATAAACTGTAGTATTTGATTTTAATTTATATATTTCATTAACCAAAAAGAGCTTAGGTTTATAGTTGTTTTTTTTTTTTAAAATAAATCAATACCATTTAATAAATAAACATATAACAAAATTAATTTTTTCATTTTAAAGTGTTAAAAAAATGAACCTTTTTCACAAATTAATGAAAAAAATGTTTTCTAGACAATTAAATTCTAACACCATTATATTATGTATTAAAATAATGTATGCATAATACTTTATAAACAAATAATGAGTATAACAGAAAATAAAATGGTTATACTAATGTAAGTAATAAGAAAATAAATGTTAATTATCAAATTATGTTAATAGATTTAAAAAAAAAAAAAAAAAAATTATTAATTTAAATGAATAGAAGTGTGTGATAATGTCTGACAATTAAAAGATGCATCTTTTGAAATTAATTTTACCTTGCATCAGAAAATACATAAACTATGTGCTATGATATCATCATTATCATCAATAAATATTCACTTGTAAGTATGCTAATTCTTCTCCCAAAAGCGTTGTTAGCCGAGATTTTATCGCAGCTGCCTTGCAAGCAAGTAGTTGGTTGCAGATGGTTGTGGCTTCACATCCCGGTCGATTCTATGACATATGAAAAAAAAAGAAAAGTAAAAATAAACAAACAGTTAAAGATAAGTTTTTTTTAATGATTATACAAATCCAATCCACAAGCTAAATATCCATATAGATTACAAACTAGATTTTTAATCTATGAATTCACATTTTGTGATGCTTTCTTATAACTATTTTGGCAGTGAAGTTTATTTTTTAAGACTTCATCACCTATAATGTTTTTTTTTTATAATATTCTAGACTCAATTGCATTAAGCCAATAAAAACAATCAACATTTTGTACTTTATAGAATGTCTTTGATATATTTTTTATTATATAAATATAGAGGTTTGACATATTTTTAAAATCTTATAGAGCATTCTCAAATAATTTTTTTACAATATTTTTATATTGCATTGACATGGGATCTATGTCTCTTTTCTAAGCAAAAATTTGGTAAAATAACAAAAAAAAAATTTAGTTATGATAATTATACCATTACAATGAAATATTCTATACTTTAACTCATTAAATGTAACAGCAGCATAATCTGCATTGGATTCCATCATCCAAATCTGTATTTCTCATACTGATCTAAGTTAAAAGTTGCAGATTTTTCTTCTATCATTATCTAACAATTACTATTGAGTTATTGAATATAAATAACTAAATAAAAGTTTTTATAAGTTGAATTCAAAATATTGAAATTATTTTGTAAATCCTACTTTCTGTAAATCCAAAAGCCAAAGAAATCAAGTTCTTCTTTTTGCTTTTAAACAGTTCAAATTATAAAATTTCATCTTTAAATCTATACTGTATTATCATGAAGTTACCTATAGTTTGGAACTATTTCACACTTTCATTTAAATGCTTCAGATCTTTTACCAGCAACCATAATACCTTTCAACTAATATTTAGTTCAAACAACAATTTTTCAATAAATACATAAATGATGTTAAAATTTTTTTAGATTAATTTTTTACTTTTTCTTTAACTTGAAATATAATCTTCAAATCTTACTGAAGACTATATATCTATTAGGCTTTGTTACTTCAATTTTATCTTTTCATCATTCATACATACAATCACATCTTTATAAATTATTTCTATCATTACATTTTACTTCAAATACATGAATATTAATATTGAAAATTCTATATTATTATATAAATATAAAAGTTTGTTTGAGTTTATAACTCAACAAATATATCAATTTTAGAGCATCATGTATGATTTTCTTTCCTTTTTGTATAGAATTTTACTAGCATATAAATTTTTTTGTTTTAAAAAATTGTGAGGGAATTCTATATTGTAATTATTTTCAAATGACATCACAAAAAAAGGATAGCACTGATTAAAAAATTACATAGTTGGAAACATTTTTTAAACAAAAAGTATCACTATTGATAAAGCCAGGTAAAATTTAATTTTTTAAATATATATCTTAAATTAATTTAATTTATCATTTGAATAATGACAATTTGGATCAGTTATAATAATAAATTTGATAAATCTTTGGGATTTTCATTTGAATATATATTTAATTTAACATGTATTAAAAAAGTAAAATTTAAAATTGCAACTGGTACAATAAGAGAACTACTTTTGAATTTGATAAATTTTTACTATAAAATTGATAAACTTTTAGGATGTCAGTTTAAATATATTTTACATGTGAAAAGGTAAATTTTAAAATACAATGGCTACAATAAGAGAAATGTTGAAATTGATAAACTCTTACCATTTTCTCTTAAGTATATTTTCACATGATAAAGCAAGGAGAGATCTGCATATTGAAATACATACTAGAGAACTAAAAATTTATTAGTTTTTGCTAATCCAGATAAAATTTTATTGAATAAATTATTTTAAATTATTTAAATTTCATTTAGGCTACATATCTATTTTCTCATTTGCATATATTATGATGTTAAAATTTTATAGCCATTTAAAAAATTATCACATGAAAAATATGAAATAATTTACTGTAAAATTATTTATTGCCTTTAATAAAAGTTATATTTTTGTGATACTGCTGTTGATAATTATTTATGTAAATATATTTGTTATCAAACTTCCTATTAATGCAAGGAGACAGCTAGAGAATTGGAGAAACTCAGTGAATAAAATTTTTATTTGATATTCAGTACATAAAAAATTGAAAATATAAATATATTTTAATTATCAAAATATCTACTAATGTGAAAGTACAGCTAGAATTCAAAAGTGGAATACTTAAATAGGTATTCTAACCTGACGTGCTATGTCACCACCAGGTGACACTGCGGTACCATCAATAACCAACCGGTCAGAAACCTGCAAGTGATAATTTTTTTTTTCAAAAAGTGTCTGAAAATCGACAACTAAAAAAGCCAGAGGATACACATATCAAAATGCTAAAAATTGACAACTAAAAAATAAATGCCTGATGCTGTATATATTCAAGAAATATTGTGAAAGTCCAAATTTTAAAAAAATAACACTCAAAATGCTATAAAATTTAAAATTAATATATATATAGCTGAAAAATTAAAAAAAAAAAAAAAGCTGAAAATATGTTACCCCCCTCCCACTAGCAATAATTATCCACTTAAATTGACAAGTAAAAATGCCTGATGCTGTATATATTCAAGAAATATTGACTCTAGATTTCTACAATTGGAAGCAACATATTAAATAGAAATCTTTAAATTTCTTTTGTTTTGGTGAATATTTCTTGATATTTTTTGCACTTTTTTTCTCTCTTTTTTTTAAAAAAATTGAACAATAAAAGCATTCTTAAGATCAGGTAATATAACTTCATGGGTCCATACATTTCTAAGTTAAAATTAATTTTTAAAAAATCTAAGAACTGTTTGATTCTAAAAGAATATAGTTTAACTTAAGATTATTGTCTACTGAACATAAACTATATCAAATTTCAAAGTAGGATAGTATTATTAATAATTTTTAAAAAAGCAAGAAAAGCAAATTCTATAAAATATGATATTTGCATATTAGTCCAGCAATGAAATTTTAGACTTCATTAAAATCATTAGAATTATCTATTATTACTAAATATTAATTAAGTAAATAAATTTAACTTTCAAAGATAAGTTGTTGAAGATCTCTAGAGTAATTTTATATCTACTATATATTTTTTATTAACTTCTAGCTACTACTGACCTACTTATGCTTTAAAGATAGCCATACTTTGCCATGTAAATAAATTGATAATAAATATAAAAACTTTATTTAATAATAATCAATCATCATTAGAATTGTTGCTAATTTATAATTTTATCAGAATAAATTTATTTTCCCAGTCTCTTACAATTTGAGGAGTGCATCTGAACCAAAATACTTTAAATTATAAAACCTCTCAATGATCAGATCATTTGTTTATATCATCTGAATAAGATTTTTTTAAAAAATGGCTAGTGGTAGTTATCTACTGATAATTATCAAGTATTGTATTATATGTCATAATTATATAATACTTGGTCATAGTATTCTATTATCCAGTTATCCCATTCTAATTTCAGCTGAAGAAGTTAACAAAACATATATTATAATAAAGCATGCAGTGTCTATAATATATTGTTAATTTTACATTATTAATGTAGTTTACCGATTTTTTTTTACGATCATCTGCTATAAGATAGCAATCTTAAATATATATATATAAATTCTGCCGTAGTCTACAAAATACTTTAAATAATACAATAGATAAAATATAGCCATAAGCTATTTTTGTATTTTTTTTAAAAAAAGGCAAATCCTGTTTTAAAAAAATTTTCTATTTCCTTAAATAATAACCTATAAACTTAATTTTTCTTAGAAGCAGATATTTGATTAATAATGTTAAATGATTCGCTCTTTCAGTTTTCTTACTTCAAAGTATATTTAACTCTTCCTATTATGATTTATTGAATGTGCCAAATAAAAATTGTCCCTATTCAAAAAGCTACAAAATTTAATAGTACTATTATTGTGTGACCTTGTGATATTTTTTTTTGGAATATTAGATGTAACATATATTTATCATCATCATTTTTATCCATCATCCATTACAGGTTGAAGGTCTCTCGAAGTTCAATCCATCTTCTCCAATTTCTAGCCTCTTATCTCCACATCATCTCAGCACAATTCCCTATTTCATTCATACATCTCACATGTGATTTTTTATAGATCTTTTACAATCTCTTGAAATTCAGTTTAAAATTTCAACGTTTCATCTAATGTCCAGCCTGACTCCATTTCAATTTTTTTAATTCTTTCAATAATGTCAGTAATACTTGTTTGTTCTCTCCATCATATCATTCATTTTTGATCCCTTTCTGTTACTCCTAACATACATGTTACCATACTTTGTTGAGTGATCTGAGTCTCTATATTGCTCTTCTGTTAAGTGTCTAAGTGCCATATGTTTAAGTAAGAACTAGAAACACACATTTAATAAAAACCTTCCTTTTCAAATCTCATAGGCATATTTTGTTTTAATATTAAATTATTTCTATCAAAAGCATTCCAATTAAAATTAATTCTATGATTAATTTCATCCATTATATTTTCATCTGTAGTAATAATCTGTAGTTGTTAGCTTCTTCTAACTCATCATTATCAATCTTTATTTTCTTCTTATGAAAATCCATTGAACATTACTTTAATCTTTTTAACATTTACTTTTAATCCTACTTTCTTACTTTCCTTTGATATCTCTTGCAACATTTTCTGAAACTCGAAAGTATTATTTGCAAAAACAATTACATCATCTGTAAAGTGACTTAAATAATCTCCATTTAGTTTTATTCCCTTAACTTTTCATTTTAATTCACAAAATATTTATTGCCAAACTGATGTAAAATGTTTTGGAAATATGGAGTAACCCTGCCATAAAGCCTTCTCAATGTTAAACTTTTTGGTATCATTATGTAATCTATTTGTTAGTTGTACTTTTATAAATATTCTTCAGAATATGATAATATCCTGAATATATATACCTTGATAATTCAATGTTTTAATCATTGAAAAAATGCATACAAAATCAAATGGCTTTTCATAATCTACAAATTTTAAGCATAATGGCAATTCATATTCTTTGGTTTTTTCTATTACATTTCTCAATACTCATAAATGATTAACTGTATTAAAATCACTTTTAAATTCAGTTTGTTCTTTTGTTTGATTAAAATCCAAAGTCTGTTGTCCATACAGGTATAATTATTTTGATAAAAATTTTGTGTAAAACTGATAAAAGAATGATAGGTCTGTAATTTCTAATATTTTCTTTATCACCTTTTTAAAACATTAATAATAATACCATATTGTTCCAATCATCTGATACATCTTTATCAGTGGTCTTCAACCATCGGTCCGCAGAAGTTTTCTGCCAGGCTGTATTAGACTGGCAATAAAGTTAGTAATAACAAAATAATAAGATTTTAAACTTTTAATTAATATAAACAGTTTTTATTTATTTTTTCATCGCATTTTTATCCGGTTAAAAAAAAAGAAACAGAACAAAAAGAAGCAGAACAAAAACAAACTCTAATCAATCATACATAAATTAATTTGTTTTTCTATTTATCACAGATGTTTATGGAGGGGTAGAATTAAATTTTTTATCATTTTTCTAAAAAAATTCAAAATTAAAAAAAAAAAGTTTTTTATTATATAAACTCCGGTTGTCTTTTCATACTCAATCATGGCCACTTGTCGGCACTGTTTATGTGTTAAATCAATAAAATGTAACATTACTGCACTGCAATTTTAAAAATACAGTGACTTTTTTTGATCTCTTAAATGTTTTCTACTCCCTCTGTTAAGACAATATTTCATCTTTAGTGTTGTTTTTTTTTTTTTTTGGCTTTAACTTTTATTTTTGAAATCAATTTTTTTTATCTTTTTTTAAAAATAAAAACCAAAAAATAACTTCAGTCTCTAACTTTTACAAAGTATTTCTCAATACACCCCCCCCCCCCACAAAAAATAAAGTAAGATCAAAACTTTTGACTTTTTCAATTGGGGGGGGGGTTGTTTAAAAATATGGCCACTTTTTTTTTGGCTTATAAGGCGATATCTTTTTTGCCTTTATTTGTATGCCGCTAATATACTAAAACTTTTATTTTTAAAACCAATTTTTATTACCTTTTTTAAAAAATAAACCAAAAGTAACTTTTGTCTCAGTGAAGTCAAAGTATTTCTCACTCTACCCACCCCAAAATTAAAATAATATCTCTTTTGGCTTTACGTTTTATTTTTGAAATCAATTTTTATCACCTTTTTTTAAAAAGAAAAACAACCAAAAAATTTCTGTCTCTAACTTTTACAAAACATTTCTCAATCCACCACCCCCAAATTAAAATAAGATCAACACTTTTGACTTTTTCAAGTTTCATTTTCTTTTTTTATTATTATTTAAAAATACTCCCACTTTTTTTTTTTTTAGCCTATAAGGCAATATTTTTTTTGGCTTTATTTGTATACCACTAATATACTAAAACTTTTATTTTTAAAACCAATTTCTGTTATCTTTTTTTTAAAAATAAAAAACAATTTTAAAAAAAAACTTTTTTTATTCATTACATTTTTTGATCCTTTCAACACACCAGCATACACAAAAAATTTTACAATAACATCAAAACTTCAAATTTTTACACGTTTAATTTTTTCAGATTTAAAATACGGCAAATTTGTTTTTGGCTGTACGGTGATTTTAATTAAGCGATTTCTATTTTGCCCTTACTACTATCAAAAGACAACCTCCATATATATATATATATAACCATCTTGTATATTTAACATTAAATACAAATAATACATTTATCATAATCATTGCCATGTAATTATACTAGCTATGATATTTCCCAACATTCAGGCAAATAACATTTTATTCTTGCATGTTTTAACAATGAAATAATAAACATAGAAATGCAAGCACATTAATGAGAATGATTGTTATTGTACTGTTTTCTGTGTTCAGCATGAGAAGGTAAGCAACACCATTACAATACACAATAACTAGTGTGCTGTTTTGGTCAGTTATAACAATTATGCTTATCTAAGACTAAGCAGGTTACATCTTTAAGAAAATTTATCTGTAAACTTTTGCCGGTCCGCAAAATCTTATCCTTATTTTTGCCAGTCTGCAGATGTGAAAAGGTTGAAGACCACTGATTTAGATGTTTGGTACATAATTTTCTCAATTTTTTTTTATTTCTCACGCTTTTTTTAAGATATTGATTATAATTCCATTATTATCTGGAATTTTTTCCTCTTTATAAATGTAATTGCATGTCTCACTTCTTCATTTAAAATTTTGGGCAATTCAAAAAATATAATAAATGTAGGAGATACTTTTTCCTGTTCTTTATTACTATATAATACTTGATAGAACTCTTTTACACATTTTATGATGTTGACTCTCTTTTTAGTAATAGTTCCACCTTTTTTATCTAGATTTTTTTTTTGACGTAGTTAACTTTGCAAATAATGCTTTAGAGATTCAAGAAATGTTGCAAGAAGTATCAGATAAAAGTAAGAAAATAGAATTAAAGGTAAATGTTAAAAAGTCTAAAATAATGATCAATGGATTTTCTCAAAAGAAGAAAATAAACATTGATAATGATGAATTAGAAGAAATTAACAACTGCAAATATCTTGGTCAGATCATTACTACAGTTGAAAACATAATGGATGAAATTAAGCATAGTATTAAACTTGGTTGGAGTGCTTTTGATAAAAATAATTTAATATTAAAAGAAAATATGCCTACGTGTTTGAAAAAAAAAGTTTTTTAGTAAATGTGTGTTATTAATTTTTATTTATGGATCTGAGACTGGGACACTTAACAGAAGAACAATGCAGAAACTTTAGACCATTCAACAAGTATATGTTAGAAATAACAAGAAGAATTTGAAAACAAAATACACAGGTCAGAGAACAAACAGGTGTTGCTGACATCATTAAAAATATTAAGAGATTAAAGTAGAGTTGGGCTCATTATCATTGCTAGAAGTGATAATTGATGGGCTGTTAAAATTTTGAACTGAAAATCATGAGATTGTAGAAGACCTAGAAAGAGAACACATGTGAAATGGATGAATGAAATAAAAAAGTATTTTGTAGTTTTGTGGAAAAAAGAGACTAGAGATCAGAGAAAATGAAATAAATTTGGAGAAACCTCCCTCCTGCAGTGGATTGTTTATGGTTAAAAATAATGATGATGATATATATTGTAACCTCACAGATGCTTTTGTAAATTTGCTATTATAAATTAAAAACTGTAAAAATGTTATTGGCTTTATTTTTTTATAATTAAACAAATATATTCACCACTGTCATTGGTTAAATATAATTATAATCAATATCAAGTTTAAAAGTCTTTTATATTAATGCTTCAAAGAAAATATAATTTTATAAAGCATTTAAAAGCAGCTTTTCAAGCAGGTTTTATTATCAATATGCTGTTGAGATTACAACTGCAATCGTACCATCACCAATAAAAAAAAACATATATACAAATGTATTAGAAAATATGTTTTCTTTTTTACCATGATAAATAATATTTACTTTGATATATGTAGATTAATAACAGATATGTTTTTATTGCGAGAATTTGTTTACTTCTTGTTTACTAATTGATTTACATTTTCTATTACTTTTTTGATGATTTTTGTAAGACACATTTATTTCTGTGTGTAGATAGAGTGAGAAATATAAAAAAAATATTATAGAAATATAATTTTCATCATTAGTATTTTCAACCACTATTGATCCACTGAAAAATAAAGATATCTTCAAGTTTAATCCAGTTTCACTGATCCCTAAGTTCTTTTCTTCACAACTCACCAGAACACTTTCCTTTTACCTACCTATTTCATATGTGGTCTCTTTCTAGGTCTTTTATAATATTTGGAATTCACTTGTTAACTTCAATTGCCTATCTATTACCATCCCTTCTAATGATATGTTCACACTAGATTTATTTCAGTCTTATTTCATTGATGTCAGTCATATCTATTTGTTATTTCATCCATGTATTTTATTTTAATTTCTATTGCTATTTGAAACACTTATTTCTCTATACTTCATAGATTAGTCTATTGCTTCACTTTAAGTATCTATGTCTCAAGTCTATTAGTTATTAAAATCTTTCTTTTCAAACCCAGGCATATTTTTTGTATTTACATCATCTAATATTAAATAGTGAATGTCTTTAGAAAAAATTAACATTATTTAAATATTTCAATTACATTCATCTGTCAGTAGTAGCACACAAGTTAGTATATGCACAATGTTTTGAGAGGTATTATTGTCCTTTCTTCTTCAGGTATTCTTAGCCTGACCAGTAGCAGTAGCTTGGGAATTGAACATGGATGAATTGAATATTGAACTTTAAAATAACCTCTAACCAATGGAGTAACCCTCCCAAGAGCAACAGTCAGTAGAAATTTCATATACTTATCTATGAGGTTCCTCCTGATTTCTCCACTTTTCTCTAAGAGCAAAATTGATTAGTGGTTTTCATACATTATGTTTAGTCACAGAAAGTTGACTTGTGGGTTATTCACCATTGTCATGTAAGCAAATTCTTTGAATTTTCTTCTCTTCGCTCTATACAACATTTTTGTATTTTCTCAGTTGAACAAATATACACTGTTACATACATGGTCTGTTAGATTACCTGAAGAGACACACCTGTTTTACCTTTTTTAATCATTATTTGTGCTCTTACTATCACATTTCAGTGATATGATTAGTCTCACCAATATAATTCCAAATTCACATAGTATTTCATCGATATAATTTTTGCTTTTCATCATTTCACATTTAGAATTCCTCATAATGTCGTATGGCTCTGTAAAGCTGTTCTGATGTTATACTGATTGCAGATTTTTAATTAATTTGTCTGCTATTTGTGGTATATATGGGTATACTTCAGTACCAATAATTGTTTTTCTTTTCATAGTTCATTTGTGTAGCAGTCACTGCTTTTTGTAAGTTAATTAATATCAGAGATCGAATAAATAATATGAATCTCATATGCTTAATGATGACACTAATCTATTTATATAATCATATGGATTATTTCACAGTTCAACATTGAAATAAGATTTACCCATTAATTCTCAGTTTTTATTTAATGAAGATGAATGAACTAATGTTGTTTAGCTATAATTCACAATAAACTTACATTTATTTAATATCATACGGAACCTAATTTATAAGCTCTGATATTGAACATCGGCCTTAAGTGCCAATTCTTATATAATCAGTAAATAATTATGCAATGAGAGAACAAATAAAGCAAGTGCAAATAGATTACTGGAATATCAATTCCATAAACTAGCTCAGCATTGTAGAAGTAAAATTAATTCTCAGGATGAGTGGTAGTTGGACTTTATTTGCAATAGACACATTATATTATTTATTTGATTTAAAGTCACTTATTATTTTTTTATACACAATTTAATGAAATGATTGACCATTAACTAGGTAATTTTAAAAACAAATCAATTTATTTTAGACAAACTAAATAATAATATATCACAAAATTGATCATTTTCACCATAATATAGTATAAAGTTCCCTCCCTTCATCAAATATGAATAATAAGAATACCAACAAAAAAAACATAACACTACAATAATAATAAACAAGAAAATTTATTTAAATAATCCCTTAGGGTTCCATTTTGCTATTACTTGACTATGAGTTAATTCTAACCCTTATATATTTAATAATAATATACCCCTTTGCTTTATTCATTTTGGCTTTCACATTTAAATGTCTACATCTGTGGAACAGCATATATACACACTTACATGGATGTGCCATTTCACATCCATTAATAAAAAAAAAAAGAGAAAAGAAAAATAACAAGTCAAAACTTCATACTTTGTCATACAATTAATATTCCAAAAAAATATATATAAAAAATACATTTGAAATAAAATAATAAAATACAACAACAAATAAACAAATTGTTCATCTTAATTCCTAGGAATATACCTACAAAATAAATAATCTTACTGATAGACATGTAAATTTAAAAGGTCTATATGATCCTTTGTTGTGTTCTCATCAAACTTTCAGGTCCAGGCAACTCATATGCAAATGTTCTTTCATGCCTTTTACAGGAAACTCACTTTGACAAATGATGATCCTGCAGCAGACATATGGCAAAAAAAAAGCAATATAATTACATGTTTAGTAAGAATGATGAGTCTGGTAAGTTATGGTGATCTCTATTACATAAATCTTCTTGTTATGCACTTAAGGTTATATAGTTTATCCACGATAGATACTTTGTTGTACATGAATACTTATTACAACTCTTTTGGTTTTTTAATAAACTCCCTGGTTAACTCTTCTTTCCAAACTCCAGACAACTTAAGGTTTTACTTCTATTGTCTATTGTACAAATAACATGAAAAGCATTTCAAGTGACCTCCAGACTATGCAAACATGATATAAGATAACTTTAAATCAAAATATTTCTTCCTAATCAGTCTTATATATATATATATATATAAATGCTGACTCATTATGAAGTTAGCCAGTATTCCTCCTTATCTTCACTTCAATCTTGTGCCAAGAAAAAGAAAAAAACTAATAACACAAAAAAATGTCCATTTTATTCAAACTATTTTTAATTAACCTGTAATTAAATTTTTCTAATAAAGTCAATAGCCAGATCTACTAAAACAAAAGGCAAATCTTATACCTGGAATCAGTACAAGATTTATTTTATTTTGATTAGATAAATAATAAAAATACATATAATTAATCAATTCTCAGATATTTATATGCTTTTTCTCTTTTCTTTTTTTAAAAAATTTCTCTTGCATTTCATGGTATCTTACAACTTCTCAATATTCTTTCTATGCAAAAAGTATTCCATATCACATTGTTTATATTTTTGAAAAGTTTCAGGCTGGTGAAATAATGAATCCCATCATGATTGTGCATTTCTTTGAAGATTATAAATGACTGCTAATTTGCTCTCTTTGGATATAGGGTTTATATTAAAATATTTCTGTACACTGCTGAGGTGTTCTATAAGGGTTTCACCAGCCTGACCATTGAATTTTCTTATCTTTAAGAATGATTTACATTAATATGTGCCTGAAGATATCTTTGTATATACTCTTGATGGTTAAATGTAATATTTTGACCTTTTGCCTTTCATTTTTGGACTTCAAGGCTCATCTCATTCTCTCTACTCTTAAGTATGACCTCTATCCTTATTAGTTTTCTTAAAACTTTACCACTTTGCTAATTTACATCATTAATACTAATCTTTCCCTGATTTTCATTTACTTTTTTATTTGATATGCTGTTTACCTTTAACACTTCTATCTGTTCTAATCCTTTTACTCTCTGCAATATATTGAATACATTATCCTCATTCTTATTTTTATACCTTCTCTCCTGTCACTCTTTCATACTATTTCTTCTTGCTCTTTTTTATCATCCTGTAGCATTTGGTCTATCTTCTTTTGCATCTATTGCAATCTTAATTCACATTCCCTTTGTGTTTCTAAGTTCATCTCTTGAATTTTTTATCCATATCTTCAAGCCTAGAGTTTACATTTTTCTGTATTTCTTGCCACTTTTGCATAATCAGTTCTATCAATATTTCTTTCTGCATTTCTGCTGCTCATTTACTAGCTACTGCTGTTCACTGCCTTGCTCAATATTTCTTGATTGAGCCCTAGTTCTTATTTAGCTATTTACTTTTATTTTGCATTCGAGTTTGTCTTTCTCTTTCTATACTTGGATTTTGTCTCTTACCTTTTTCTTATTATTTGTTTATATTTATACAGTATATTATTGTTGCTACTTTATTTATATGTAATGTAATTTATGCATGCATTTGTATTTAAATTATTTTATTTAAATATTCCATTTGTCGATCACTATACACTGATTTCTCTTTTATTTATTACATTTCTATGGCTAACAATTAACTGCACCTTCTTAATCTTCTTTTTTGTCATCATGCTCCATACTTACTAGTTTGATTATCTGTGGGTTAAAGCTATAACCAAATTGTTTTCATGCTTCCAAAAAACAGACATATTCTGGGTTATTTTTAATGTACTTATATGAGTATCTGTGCTTTGCTAATCTGGATGAGATATTAACTCTAGATTTCCCATAGTATATAGCTATGCAATCTATGCTATTGCATAGAATTTTGTATACTATCTTATTCTCATTTCTTTTATGTTATTAATCATCCTATTAAGATTCTGAAGAATACAGAACCTAATTTTGAAAGTCAGCATTCGAATATTTTTTATTTTATTTGTTAATCTTGAAATATGGTTTATTTTCAACTTTTAGTTTTAAAGTTTGCTTTATATTTCTATAGAATTGAATAATAACATTCATCACAATGTTTTTACTATAACCTATATCAGCATTGTTCTGCCTATTTTTTTGGCCAACCAGTAAATAACCTAGAAAAATTTAATGTACTGGCAAGCTTACAAAATAAAATGTTTCACAAAAATTTTAATTTTTTTATTGTATTAATTACAAACCAATAAAAACATCAAATAAAATAAATACATACAAAATTAACAAATAAGTAAAACAAGTAACACATTAATATGAAATAAAATATCTCACAAGAGTTCAAATAAAAATCATTTAAAATTCTACCAATCATATTCAATGACAGATTTAATAAGACAACACTTTTTATACTTTTAGCTAAGAAACTGATGGAAGCCATGCATTACCACTTTACTCATTGTACTAGCTAATTTACACATCATGCCACTTCAGATATCTCCTGATGCAATATATTTTACACACATGTGTTAATCAACATGCAAATTTGATTAACATGATTTGGTTTATTTTTGCATGAATGCTGCAGACCAACAAAAAAAATTTACAGACTGATGCTAGTCTGTGGATCAGCAGCCAGGAAATGCTGACCTATACTATATAGATCTTTTATGTATTCATCTATGTTGGTTTTTTTGTTTGCTTTGTATTTACAGTGTTAAATTTTTCTTTAAAAATGCTTTAAATCCTGCTAATTTATGAGCCAATGGTTTTTTAGATTGTGGATGGTTAGTGCTTCTTATTTTAAGTGAGCATTCCACTATTTTATAATACAAATTATTTTTATTTATTTGGAATGGCATATCCAAATACTTTAAGCTGTATGTGATGTTTTCATATTTGATTGTTCATATTAAGGCTGATTTCATTATGCAGATGAACATCCTATGCAAATTTATTTACAAATGCAAATAAAAAAAAAACAATATAATTCTATATAAAGAAATAAATATAAATCTTTATTTATACAACTAGCCTGCTTGAAAGTTTTTTTCTATTAAACACTATTGTGACTACAATTATATAGTTAACATCATCTCCATGCAGTTCAGCTAGTCTATTCTTATCCCTCTTCTCAATACTGTAATCATACTTTAAGCTGCTGCTCAGCTTCTTTCTCTGCCCATTTTCAATAATTTTTATTTGCACAGGCATAATCTGTATATATTTGCATAATGAGTAAATATTTGCATAGTTAGCATACATTATTATACTCTCCAAATTTGCATACATTAATTTTCTAAAGGGTCCAACAATGAGAGGGTTAATCAATATCCTGCCTAATTATTTATTACGTATATTTTGATTTTATTTGACATCACTTCATATACACACATACACACATTTAGTCAGACATTGAAATAATAAACATACAGTTAAATAGTAGTTTGAAGAAAATGAGACTGATCTTATCTAGCTCTTATAGTTTTTCCAACTCACTGTTTAAATGGTTTCTAAAGGTTATTTTTGAACAATGAGTTGTACACCAGTATTTTCCATTGATATCTCTCAGATAACTAGTTTTTTTTTTTGTCTTAATAATCCTTTAAGTTTTGTTTCAATATTATGTAATTTTTTTCAATGTAAAACAAGAACAGTTCTTCAGCTTTATTTTTTGTTAATGAAGATACATGTTTTTATTATTTTTTCCAACATGAAATATATATAGGTGTGTGTTGAAAGGTATAGATTCTATTTAAATCAATAGTAAAATATTCACAAATTCATTTGTGAATATGCTTTCTAATATAGAAGGAAAAGATTTTAGAATTTTTAAGATTTTCAGTATTTTTCTTTTTATGTTTTTTAGAAATTTTATAGGTTTTTATATGTCAGGAAGTAAATCTTGTAAAATGTTGATTAGAAATAGTAGATTTGGAATCAATAAATCTAGAAAGCATTTAATAATAAAATTTTAAACAACCTCATATATATATATTTTGATTTTACATTAATTTTTTTAATTTTATTTTTAGTTTATTAAAATTCCTTAAATTCAGAAGTCATAAAGACATAAATTGTTGTTCTAGAATTTTTGTCTTAAAATAAAAAATAGGTTTTATGACTCTGATAGTCACTTGACAAATATCATGGTGATCAATAAATAAATATGATTATCATAATGGTTTGTTACAAATTTCCTACCTATTCAATCCAAATTGTTACATCTTCTTGTGTTCAAGAAAGCAAAAAAATTATTTGTATTGAAAGAAAAGTCAATATATTTAAAAATTGCTCTGGCTTTATATAAATAATTATTATGTTAAATAAAAAAAAACTTTATACATAATTAATATATATCAAAAATAAACAAAACCTAATTAAGAAGAAAATTTAAAGTTGCAAATAATAATCAGAATTTGGATCTGAACTTAGTATTTTTATTTCATGTAGACCAATTATATACAAAGCCATTAATTTATTGTAGCTTTTCTTTTTTAGAAATAATGCTTGTATTATATAACTGTTATAAATCTTTTTTGTAGAAGATAATATTTTGATATTGACAACCTCTGTTTTTCTTATCTTTATCATTATGTTATCTAATTTTAATTTACACTTTATTATATAAGTAATACTTTTGTGTATATATATGCATTTTCTTTTCTGCTTGAGTGCACTTTTGGTGCAGAGCACCATAATCAAGCAGAAAAGAAAAAATATCCCATTTCACAAAGCATACACACATATGTATGCAAAAATATTACATTATATTATCTATGACCTCTATAACTATTCTCTTGATCATGATTCTTTAATATGAATTATATATATATATTATTTTTATTAAGATGCTTTAGCTATCTATTGAAAGAATTACATTATTTATTAGAAAACTAAATATAATGTATCTTACTGGTAGTTTTTTATATGCTACTTATTTCTTTTACATAGCTCAATTTTTTTTCCCCCAGTATTTTATTTTTAAAAAGGTGCATATGTGTTTCATTTTTAGCTATCATGACCCAAGATTAATTTTTATAATATTATTGTGATCCTATTATGTAATATTTTACATGGTATTAATTTCTATCATTTTTAATATATTGATTAGATACTTGTAATAAATCATATTATTTATATAATATTACATTATTATTACATTTGAAATAAAATTCATATATTTATATTTTTTATTTTGTAAGATCAATCTTTTAAAAAAAATGGATAAGAAAATATTTAAAATTTTATTTTTGAAAATATGACTGTCACTTTTAGCACATTAAATATTTGGTAACATCATTTGCCAGATTATTTCAATCTAGAAGCTTATCTTATCTTGTGGCAGATTAGTTGCTTAATGTGTTTGTTAATAGATTCAAATTATGATATTCCAAGACATTCAAAACAAACAGAAATGCTTTTATTTATTTATTTAGTAGATAAATTTCTTTAAGACAGTTTAACAATTAATGAAATGTAAAAGAAGCTGAAAGATTCCAGCTAGAAGGTAAAGCTATAGATTCAACATCATAATTTGTGTTTGTTTTATATTTACACAGGGTAATGGCAATTAAATTTAATTTATGAAGAAGGTGTTCAAAGTGACCATGGATTAACATGGAGCTGTCATAGTTTCTAATAATGCAATAAGATCAACAGATTGTATTTTATCCAAGCAAAAAATAAAAATGACTTTTATTAAAATAAGAATAATAATGATTATTTCTTTATTTAGAACCATTAATAATTTTGAAAAGGAAAATATTAAAAACATCTTAATTACTCCACAGATTTCTTGCAAGAAAAAAAAAACATGACTTATTTTTAGACAATATAATTTTGAAAAAATATACTTTATAGTAATAAAATTTTACTGATCTTTAAATTATTAAAACAAAGAGTTCAATTAGCAATGGTGAAAAAGATATATAACAACTCTAATTACAATGAAATAAAGATAGAGTCTCTGTTACTATGAATTCCACTAAATCTTAAAATAATTTTTAAATAGGATCTTATATCAGCTTCAAAAAACTATCAAAAACTAGGGTGATTATATTCAGCACTTTTGATAATATAAACAATTACTGGAGGAAGAAATTTTAGTTTGCTAGAACTTTAAAATCATCTGTTATTTGTTAGTTTATTTATCAAAAACACTCACTTTCTGTTCATCAGCTTATAACTACTGGGCTCACAATTGTTTCACTAACTAAAGATTTCTCAGCATCACATCAATCTACAGATTTAAAAAATCATAAACAAATGATCTCTACAAAAATTGTAAATTGAAAATTTCAGAGATTTACTTCACAAAAACTTGTGATTGCATTGAAAGATATTATTTTTATTTGAAGCTAAATATTCTATTATTCATAATGGGAATAAAAATAGAAAATTTAGCAGTTTTAACTTGTCTTATCCTAGTTCTGAATAAGATAACCTCTTACATATTGCAATATGAGATAAGTTCCTGCAGTATTTTGCATGAAAGGCAAATAAACAAGCTACTTTCAAACTTTTAATATGTACTTGATTCAATAAGCTAGTCACATCTTATAATGTACTAACATACATCAATTAAAATCTAATGAAACCTTTCCCCAATATCCATCATGAAAGTTTTTTTTAAATGTATTTTTTTTTTCAAAATATATCAATTTTTAATAAAATATATAATTTAGAAAAAATATAAAACATATACAAATATTTTATAGGAAATTTGGATTAAGTAAACTTGGAATATAAATTATAAATAACAAAACATGTGTTAATGAAAATAATTACACAATAAAATATTAATACCTGAGCTACTAAATTCATGGTGATCAATTATTAAAAGCAAAAAAAAAAAAAATTTATTGTATGCTGATTCAAAATGTTGCTAACATTAACAACATACAAGGCCTTTTTAATTTTTTTTCTCTTATTAGATTTATTACATACACAGCTAAATTTTTTATAATAACATAAACAGATTTTTTCTCATGATAGAAAAAAAACAGAATTAAGTAGAGAATTATATTTTTTTACATTGAAAATATTCTGCTTAAGATATGTAGATGAATTAACATTAAATTGTATACCGGGACACATGTAAAGGACTTGGTTATTCAGTCATTTATTATAGTAAAACTAAAGTTGCTTGACTTCATGTTTTAGGCAGAATATTTTTTCCTTTTATCATGAAAAAAATTCTGTACATGATTGTTGCTTTTAGAAAATTAGCAATGTGCAATGAAGCAAATAATAAAAAATAAATAAAGCTCTGTGCTTTTCTAATTCTAATAATGTTTTGAATTAAAAATTTAGTAGTGCACATGGAAATATTCTAGAATTTTAGTAATAATGATTTTTAAAATTTTAATAGATGATTAGTCTGTTATATTGCACCAAAAGTTGTATTTCACTATTAAGTTTCTATAATACTATTACTTTGTTTAATACAATGGTGCATTTGGGTTTTACTATCTAAATCAGAGGTTTCCAAACTTTTTTATCATGTGGATCACTTTACAAATTATTTTTTTGCCATACTCTGCCTGCCTAATATTAAATTTTCCTAAACTTTATATCATCAATTATGTTTTTCACAGCTGACATAGTGCTATTTACTTTGATAGGGCTTTGTAAAAAAAAAAAAAAAAGAACTTAAATTTTTTATTCAGTCCTTTATTGAAACAATTAAATTAACAAACTTATTTTTATGTGAAATAAAAAATAATTAAATGTTAATATTGTAACAGTCAACATATTGCAGAATTCGACCACCACACAGAACAGCAGCACCATCGAGTAGCGAAGCCACCGGTACTACTGAGTTCGAACATAGTTTATCGGTTCCACAATACCATCTACGGAATAACGCCTCTGATGCGACATAAGTAAACACTTCTTTAGGCACGGGGGTCAGGGAGATGCATGAGATTCATGGGTTTTGTTTCCGAGTTGGCCAACAATCAAACGAATATTAATTAATATATATAATCGAGGAAATGTCTATAATGGGCATCGAATAAATGAAAACTTAACTACAGACGTATATTTAGAATTATTTATTTATGTATTTAATAAAAGAAAACATTATTAATGTGATTAATCATATTTTAAATTCAAAGTCTCAACAGCTAATTGATAATATTATATATATAAAAATACATTTATTTATATGGAGCATTTATTTATATGAAGGCGTAATCTAGCTACCTAGGGTTCTCGAGTGAGTATTTCTAATGCGTGCTGTAAGGAATTTATACTTTGCACTGCAAGAGTCATCAGTAACGGTGGACATACATTTATTTAATAAAATATTTATTTTACGACAAAGGGCAAACATTTATTTGAGAGTATATGACGAAGATAATACCAAGGCGGAGTGATAGAGAGAATAATAAACTAAATAAAAGAACACGTGGTATGCTTTAGAAGGGCGATGTAAAATGGCAGCGCTGAAACTGCAATGCCGTGAATAAGTTGTAAGGGTTTCGGGTTGGTCTCTGCCATGACCCGAAGAGGTAAGGTGTCACATGAGCATAACCAGGGACAAGCGGTCTGTGTCGCAATTTGCCAGCTGGCTGCATGACGGTCGTCAAGCCCTACAGGAACATTATCATGTCCGCTTGTGTAGGACGACTGGGGTTAATTCAACCCTAGAGAATCCGGAGTATTCACGGCGTGGAATGAGCCATCGGGGCTTCAAAACGTAACACATGTATAATATCTAAAAGATTGTGGTAATATTTAACTAGATTTCAAACTCGGCCCAACATTATCACCGTTGACTGAAAGAAAATTGGTGACTCTCAAAGAAATGAAATTTACATAATTATTCATTAACATTTAATAATAAAAAAATATCTAAAAAGGGAATTATTACAGCGAGTATGCCAGCTATTACGGAGGAGTAGACCCTGCATTACAATAACTGATTCTTTGAATGCGTGTCGATTTATATGAAATTTAAGTTATTTATAAAAGCAAATATTAATGATAATTCGACACGCATTCACTGTTCAAGCGATTATGGATTTAGCTTTAAAACTAAGATAATTATGAGAAGATAATATTTCAATGATAATTATAAATGAAATGTAGATTTAAGAAATACACACCTAAGAAGTGATAGAGGGAGGGTAAGCTAGATTATGCGAGAAATTTACAGATTACATGAATTCTCAAATTTTAGTTTCTCAAAATTACAATTTTAACATTTAGAAGTTATACAAATAATAGGAGATGAGCTATAGCTTATTATTACTAGAGTACTCTATAATTTGGAATACACACACAGGTACCTGTTTTATAAGATGTTTTCGTCCATTGGTTTAATAGCATATTGTTCGTAATTAGAAGTTTTCTTTCTTGTCCTGGGCATGTTGTTTTATTGATTTTTAACAGCAGCGGCTTTCTTGTTTATTTCAGGCAGCAGATCATTTTGGTGTTTTTACGATGGGCAAGGTGAAGCTCGGCATATGGTGGGCCATCTCCCGGTGGAGAATAATTTCGGTGCTTACTCGGTCATACCTTGCAGTATTAATTTATTTAAGATATTTTAGACGCTCCACTCGAGAGCAAAGCTAAAATTCAAGTCCAAGTCTCCAGCAAGTCTAAGATGGCCTCCTTTTTCTTATCTTGATCTTTTAATTTTTCTGTTGAGATATTTTTAGGTTTTATTTATCTTGCCCTCAGGATAATCAATGCTCTGCTGGTTTTAATTAGAAAGAAATTTGCTGTGCTATTGTTTGTTTTTCTTTACATTCGTTAATTACATTCTTTTGGAATTTTGCTATAATTAATTTATTATCTGTCACTGACCGATGCTTTTAAATTTTCAAAGACAAAAGGGAATAAAATTATTTTAACTTTAATTAATTATTGCATCAGATTTTGTTAGAATTATTATTTAACGAAATTTAAACTAAGCAACAAATACGAACTTTATAAAATTCAAAATAAATGATTAATATTACACAAAATTTATTTAGCTAAAAGAAATCTAAATTATATTATTTTATCCGTATTTATTGCCTTTAATTTGAGATCGAAATGTGTGCGTGTTTATGTTGAATTCTACATATATTTATACATTTTTAATGTTGTTGCACACACAATTCGATTCCAAAAAGTTTAAATTTGGGTGGGATAGACCGGTCAGTGAGAGACGACAGAAAAAGGGGAAACTTAAGATTCGAATACGAATCTTACTGTTTCAATATCTCAAAATAAAAAAAAGGCTAAATTAAAATTCTCTTTAAAATTTAGCACAAAACTCTTTAAATATTTGAATTTTGGACAAAAATCAGAAATTAGTAACAAAACAATAAAATAAAGCTAAGGTTCAAAATTAAAAATACAATAATTAATGGTGTTAATTGGGAGGAATGAACCAGATGCTATGATAGAAATTGCTTAATATTTGGAGTTAAATGACAGATATAGCCTTAAATCTCCTCGTTTAGTTATTTGCATACAATTTTTTTTTGTCAGCATATTTGTTATTGCACTAAAATCCCTTTCCATGAGGTATGAAGATGGAAAATCTGTCAAAAGTTTTCTTACAATTCTCCATGATGCAGCAAGTAACAGCTACATTTTTTTGAAGTCAAAACTGCTGATACCTCTTTTTGAACAGCACTTTAAGTTCTTCGTTTTTGCTTATTTTGATGAATTCTTCTTTTAGAGCGATATTCGATTTTTCGATAATTTAGCATGGTATTTTCATAGTTAAAACATCATCAAATCTGGTTTTAAAGTCTGAGTGGAGGGCATTTAAATGTTGAACATATGACAAAATGTCATCATCCTGAACATTTGACAAAATAAGTTGTGGAACTGTGAAAATTCACGCCTTAAATGTTTTGTTTGAACAGATTAATTCTGGCAAGAAAATGTGAAATTATGGACTTTGTTTTTATTAAATTCAGACTGTCTCCTTGTAACTCAAGTTAACCTCATTAAATTTAGCAAATAAATCTGTTAAATAAGCAATATCTGGTTTCCATTTTCTTAAATTTCCTTTCAAAATGGGATCTTTATCATCCAAAAACTAAAATGGGTTCAAAAAGTGAAAAAAATATTTTTCAGACATAAACCTTTTGGGAGCCAATGTACTTCAGTGTGCTCAACAACCTAAAATTTAATGTGTCTCTATGAATCTTGTTTATTGCTGTTATGACAAATTAGAGAGATTAATGAAAGCTGGCACTTAGATTTTTGCTATTAAATGTTGTTTGGTAAATGATGTTGTGAATTGGAAAATATACCAGATACTTTTTGTTTTAAATAGTTTATAAAATCACAATAGAGACCAAACATGGCTAGTGCTCCATCTGCTGCTACCGATATTATATTTGATAAGGGGATCACTTTTTCCATGAAATAGTCTTTTAAAATATTAAATATTGATTTGCCTTTAGTATCTGTTGTCAAAGATTTCACAAAAAGCAATTATTGATAGATTTCTTGATTCATAACAAAATGAACATATGCCATTAATAGTGCTTCATTACCAGTTAAAGTTGACTCATCAACTTGAAGGGGAAATGGTTTGTTTTTAGATAATTACACAAGAAACTTTCCACATCATGATTCATTTTGTCAATATGTCTTTGAACTATGTTGACACTCAAAGGAATTTTATTGAGTATATCATATGCAGGTTTATGTAGAATAGTTTTTAAAATCTCCTCAACTGTTGGCAAAATTAGTTCTCTGGTAGTAAGATTTTCTGATTTTGCTATAAGTAATAAATATTGTAAGATGCCAGCAAGCCATTGTCATCTTTTTTTGACATTGATGCAAACATGCTGCTTAGCATGATTCTCTGAAGAAGTTTATCTTTCAGGGTTTTAAATTATATCAAATCTTTACCTGTTTTATCAGGATACAACTTTCTCAGATGATCCTTCAGCTTAGACAGTTTCATAGCAAAGACACATGAAAAATTCTTGTCCAACAATGATGGAATAAAGCCAAATTTTAAATAACCAATGCTATATTGCTTGCATTTTTTTAGCCTCTCTCATGTTGAATAGAAGATATCTGTTGACAAAAACAAACTATTTAAATCTCATAAAATAAACAAATTAAAATTAATTGACTGGAGTAAGACTCTACTAAGGCACTTACATTAAAATTAAGTATAATGAAATTTGAAAAAGTATAAGAACAATTTCTACTTTTTTAACAAAACACCTTCTTTAAAAAAACACATACACAAACAAAAACAAATCTTAAAATATAGGAATTAATTATTTTTTACTATATCTGAAGCATTGACTGTTTCTTTGTTTGGATATTTAATTTTTTGTTTGAGCATGCAATTAGAATTTTTGGTCATATGTTTTAGCAGGTATTATCTTTATTTGAAATGTTTAACTAAAAAATGTGGCTGAGATCACAATCTGGATGACTAATTAACAGAACATTTGTACAGTACTTACTTTTCTTAGATACTCTTAAACAAAATGTTTTTGATTCACTATGATTTGCATCTGTATTTTGCACTAAATAAAAGTTAATATTTTTCAACCATTTTTCTTCTCAAAATTCAGAATAGAAATAACCAATGGTTGATTTTAACACTTCTATTTATAATTGCCTAATTTAACATGTCTGTGCAAAAGATTGGTCTGATCAAGACTGAACAAACTTTATTCTCTATGCACAGTTTGCTTGGTATAATGCTGATATGAAAACTTGTAGAAATTTGTATGTAATCATAGAACATTATGAAGTAGATACTTAAAATAATCTTGTGAACCAATAATTATTTGATTTTGTCATATTTTAATAATATGTGGAAAAAATTAGGTTTAAATATCAGTAAGAAATACCATGATAATTCAAAAAATTATAACTTTCAATAAAAAACATTATAAAAACTACTATTATCCTTATTTTTAAAAACTGTATTGTAATTTTTGTGATTTTCAAGAATTATAATAACAAAATCCAATACTTATCTACCTATTCATATATAATTAATTATTTCAAATTTAAAATATCTACTTAAAAGATTATGAAATAATGATTTCAATGGATGGACTCCCAACTTTTTTGGCGCGGACACACACGACCCACTGAAAATGGAAATTGACCCCTGGAAGTTGATATCAATCACTTTGAAAACCAATGATCTGCATTAAAAATATATATTGATAATTGTTTTAAAATAAATAAATTACTTAAAAGATTGCAGATAAATATTCTTATAATTTTAACACTTAAAAAAATGTGAAAAAAGAAATGTTATTTATTGTCTACATATGATCTCAAATTATATATAAAAACAATTTCAATTTAAATGTTAAAAAAAAAAAAAGCAAGAAATTTAAGTTTATGGATAATATTTCTTTTAAGATACATTTGATTGAGAAACTTTTTCTCTTTCTCACAAAATAAAAAGTCATAAAAGTATAAATTAAGTAATAATCTTGAGTTCTAATGTCCTTTGCTGAATTTGAATTAATTTAGATATGGCAGTTAACAGTTTAATTTCTTAATTAAGTAATATGTATAAGAGATCTTAGTTCTGTGCTTTTTTTATATGCAAAAGTACTTATGATGAGACTACATGTATGCCAAATAATATACCAATTCCTAAAATTGTAATATTTCTTATCTGTTTACATTAGTGTGATTATTCATCTAAATAGTTCTAGGATAAAAAATAACAAATATATTTAACAATTAATTTATTATAGAATTTAAGCAAAACTTTAGCAAACTATTCATGTTTGAACACTAATAGAATGCATACATACTAACATCTTCACAATATTGTCAGCAACCAGGTTAACAAGGCAATGATGACTTATTATAAAACAAATTTTTTGATCTTTGCATTTTATTGTATACATTGTAAACCAATTCTATAAACTGGAAGCTTCTTTAATCTTCTTAAAATAATAAAAGATCAGACTGAAATCCTTAATCTAATGACAAGATTAGTGTATGAAAACATTATATTCACTTATGTGGGAATATTAGTTGCATTTCATATCAAAATATGTACAATAAGCTAGCTGAATAATATTGCAGCATACCTCAATTAAATAAACATATGCTATTTATTATAAATAATTTAAGATCAAATCCACACCCTCCAAAATTTGATTTCTATTTTTACAAAAGATAACTATGTGAATATTTTTTGCCAGGTTTTTGATGAATAGATTTTAGTCCATTTTAAAACTCTTTTAGTTCTCCACATCTAGAAACAAAATTAATCATCTAATAGATTTAATTATTGTAAAAAAATTATACAATCTTATAAAATTACCCAAATATTATAAACTAAATATGTCAGGAGTTTCTTTTGCATAATAAATTTATATACAAAATAGATTAGTATTAACAAAGGATTGTTTCAGTATTTTCCTTTAAACAATTTACAAATAGTATAGTTAATATATAGGGTATATGAGCACAGACTTTCACATGACCCACCACTCTCCACACTATCTCATAACACTGATACACTCGAACACATATATGTCGAAAGATAAATAATCACCAATATACATATTTCATGCAAAGGTTTGGCTATCTTAATATATATCTGAGCACTTATAGCATATATGTGTAGAGATGGTAATCTGGACCAACTGATGATTGCTGGTTTAACATGAAATACGAATATTGGTCATTATTTATCTTTTCGACATATATGTGTTCGAGTGTATCAGTGTTATGAGATAGTGTGGAGAGTGGTGGGTCATGTAAAAGTCTGTGCTCATATACCCTATATATTACATATATAGACACAGGTATATATAAGCCTGTGTGTTTCAATTATTAAATAGTATAGTTCAAGAATTTTTATTTCTGTCAACTCTTTTTTATTATTATTAATAGTTATCTTTTCAAATTTCATTTCCGTAATCATTCTAATTGTATATACTTGCTAAATATCACTAATCTGAATAACTTTTCAATTTTAACCTGTTTTAATGTATTAGCTTCAGGATTTCACATATCAAGAAGTAAATTTTTATTATTAGATTTTTTAAAATAGGAGTTTTTAGATAATTAATTCTTTTTACAAATATAGGGTTGTTTTATATTGGTTATACTATATATTTTCTGTTAAATAAACTCAACAAAACATTAATAGTTAATATATACATATCCAGTAATGCTTATGAGTAAGATTATTATTTTAATACATAATATGTATATATATATTATTTTAATTATTTTACGCTATTTTATGATGTAGCTTGGGGCAAACGCCCTGTTGTCCGTCATAATTATGTCCTTATATATATATATGTGACAGGTGCGGCGAATATGTGATAACATCCTGAATCTACACATGCAATATAAACAAATACATTATCATGTTCTTTAATTGTGATACTTCTGACGGATTATTATTTTATAATCGAAGTATCCTTTTATTAAGAAGAAAAAAAAACTTGAAAAACGAAGATTAAAAAAAAAAAAGATAAATTCGATCATATTTAAAGTTATAATAAAAACTGAATTATTATTATTGTTAATAGTGAAATTTTTAGTTTACTACTGTTATGATTTCTCTTATATTATTATTTTGAGAGTGATATGAATAAACTGAAAATTTGTATGAATAATACTATATTATGTTTAAAACTGTTATTAAAATAGAAAATCAAAAACCTTGATTTTGTTATTGCATTTGCAGAATATCAGATTACTACTTTTATCAAACCGGATGAAATAATATAAAATCCTCTGCAGACTGGTTTGCCTGAGGAAGAAACTAGTGTGACCTCTTTTACTACCAAAGCCAGAGCTTATTCTTTTGTTAATCTGCTGCAAGAAATAGCCACAATCCTTCTCAATTGCCAAAAGGAGTGGTGTCAAATAATGATAATTGCTTGACTTTACGGATGATGTCATCAGTAATGAGAACAGTAATGATGATGTCATTAATGAAAACTATTGTAAAATAGACAGACCTAGAAACTTTTACAAAACTTAATAATACAGTAAACATTTGCTTTCTTTGCTTATATTATATATATATTCAAGTATATCTTGAGTTTTATCTTTCGAAAAATAGGCTTGTGCTTTTAATTTTTGTCTCTAAATATTCTCTAAGTAAACAGCTTTGAAAATAAAATATTTAGTTAATAATTATTTTAATATATAAAAAACTCCATTATTTTTAGATGTATATATTTTTTAGAATTCATAAACATTAAATATAATACCAGATAGGCTAATCAAAAGAATATCCGGGTTTAGTAGATAAATATTTCCATGATCAATCACGAATACTATCAATCAATAGTATACTGTCCTATGGACAGGTCTAGAGAGCTGTCACATCACAAATTTCATCCATTTCTTCATTCCATTATTTTCATTGCCCAATTCTTTAGATCCATATCCCTTTTGATCTCTTATATCATCTTTTTGTATTCATTCTTCTTGTTTCCACTCATCCATTATTCCCTTCAACACATCTTTCATTAAGCTATTTTTTTCTTCTTAATATATGTCCAATCCAGTTTCTCTTTCTATCTCTAATTTTCTCAATCAATCTTATTTCATTTACTCTTTTCAAAACTTTTTCACTTGGTATTTTATTCATCCAACTGATTTTTTTTTTCTATCCTTCTCCATAACAACATCTGTTTCATTTTTTTTTTTTTTTTGGTCATTGTCCATATTTCACAATCATATAATAGTATACTCCACACATAGCTGTTAATTAATCTTTTCCTTAATTCTTTCTTCAAAGGCCCACAAAATATTTTCTTTCTTTTAGTAAATGCCTCTTTTGCCAATGTATTCCACTTTTAACTTTATATTCATTTCTACCATCCTTTAAATAAATATTTGCCTGAAGATTTGTGATGATAGTATATTAGATATGATAATATGTTAGACTATTTTGATCATCTATTATTAAATGTTGAATGTCTAAAAAATTTTAAATTTTATTTAAACTTTTCAAATACAGACAATTTGTTAGTAATAACACACAAATAGACAACACATGTTAGTAATTAAACATTTCAATTAGTATTATTCTCCACTCTTCTTCAGGTGTTGCTGGCCTGACCAGTGACAATATTAGCATAGAAGTCAAACTTACACCTTTAGATTCTTGAATATTAAATTTTAAGGCAACACTCTAATTAACTAAGTCATTCTGTTGAAGGCAACAACCAGTAAAAGTTTCATATACTTATCTATGAAGGTTGGTTCAAATCCTCTTGATTCCTTCAATATATATATATATATATATATATATATATATATATAAAAACAAAAAAATAAAGACTTATAAATCCAATAAATAATATAATATTTCAACCAGAGGACTGGTTTTCATCAGAAAGAAAAAAAATACACAGTAAAATGGCGATAATCAAAAATTACAGATTTGGCAAAAGATTAAAAATTTAACAAAACCCCCGTGATTGGTCATAAAATCTAACACAGAATATCTACCCAATCAATGACAAAATTCAAACAAAAAACAAAACTACATTCCCTCCTAATCAAGCTTAAATTCTATTTAAATTAAAATAAATATAAAAATAAAAAATCCAAAATTAAAAATTAAAATATTATACATATGTGCATACATAGAAAAATTAAACTATGCTCACACACAAAAAATAGCTGTGCTCACATTAATATTCATTAAAAACTAAAATACTTATACATTTTAAAAATTATAGTTAGTGCAAAGTACAATAATTTATAACTAATTATTTATCTATAAACCAATTAAACACAGATATTAAACATCCATGTAACCAATCTTTACATAAAAAACTCATATAAGAAAATTTTCACATAAAAAACACACATATAGAAATCATTTAGGAGACCAGGTAACCCAGAGATGTAATAGTTCCAGTGTTCAAATTCAATCCATGCGGTTCTAAGGTCTTGAATTTAAAAATAAAAAAACTCTCCTTTTGTTTCCTCTCCCTTGTAGAAGAAAAACCTTCCTGAAGAATCACTACTTTTAAATCATCAATTGAATGATTCGGTAAGTTAAAATGTTTTGAAACCGGTCTATCTTTATTCTTATGCAAAATGTCAAATCTATGATTAGTCATTCTGACATGTAAACTATTTGCTGACTCACCTATATATATATAAAATAATCCCAGTGCATAATACTAAACTGAAATAAATATTCAAATATTAAATCACCCCACATGGTTAAAAAATTCAGAACTACTGTCTGTAAAATAATACAGACTCTAATATATATTTATTTCATATAGGATAGTTCTGAATTTCTTAACCATGTGTGTGATTTAATATATATATATATATAATTATTCTTCTTGCTGATAAAGGTAACACTACTGTTGTAATGGATAAAACTTATTATGATAAGGCCTATACAAAAATGGCAAAAATCCAAGTACAGAAGTAAAGTTACAAGTATTACTTCAGAACCGTTGTAGGGATTTCAGTGAGTCACATAAAAAAACAAAATTAATTTTATATTTCAACAAAATTCCTCATCTTTATGAACTATCTAAAATCCATAAAGGCAGTGATCCATTAAGACCTATTGTTAGTTCTAGAAATTCACCACGTTAAAACTTGTCGATATTTCTTCTCAAAATTCTTTAGTCCATTGGCATACAGGACACAGTTCTTCATCAGGAATTCTAAGCACTTATTAAAATTAATCAAGAATATGAAAATGGAAAAAACTAATATATTGATAAACTTTTATGTGTAAAGTTTATTTATCAATGTATCATGTGATGAAGCATTGTCCATTGTAAGGAAAAGATTATATAATGATAATAGTCTACAAACTAGAACAATTCTACTTATAGATAGTATAATGAAACTATTGAACTCTTGCATAGCAACAATGTACTTTAAACATAACTCATAATTCTTTAAGCAAACTCAAGGGATGACTATAAACTCACCATTAGTCACCTTTGCTTAGCAACATTTGTATGAAAGAACTTGAAACCACAACCATAAATACTACTCCATTTCTGCTTAAGGTGTGGCTTCACTAAGTTCATAATACATTTGTAGTATAGCCACACAGTAAAGCATGATTATAGTCATTCTGAATGCATATCAACAATATAATTCCATTAATTAAATTCATGATTGAATTAGAACTAAAACAAAAATTGACATTTTTAAATATCCTTGTGACAAGACTCTCTCAAGTTGAGGTGAAAATAATGGTTTATAGGAAGCCAACAACACTGGAAAATACTTGGCATCTATATCCAATTGTACTAAAAGCACAAAACATGGAATTATATTATCACTATCAAACAGAGCAAAGGAAATTTGTTTGAAAACCAATAATGTGAAAAATAATAAGATTGCATTTTTCACATAACAAAGCCTCATAAAAAATGATTATCTATTAGTTGTCATCAAAAAACCTTTAATAGGCAATAAAAAGACTCACCAAAATGAAAAATAATTATTGATAGTTTAGCATATTCATATATACGAGGAATGGCAGACAAATTAAAGAAAATTTGCTATCAATATAACATTAAAACAGCTTTCTAAAGCCATACCACACTTCAAGGAATGCTAACTTCTATTTATCCTAAATTGGAAATGCTGAAAAATAAAAACTATGTATATAAAATACCATGTAAAGATGTAAATGTGAAACCTGTTGCCCTGATAAACAGTGATTGAAAGAACACAAGCTAATGGTTAAAAAAAAAACGTGTGTCTACAGTAGCAGACCATGTGTTTACTAATAAACATTTGGGAAAATATAAAAATATTGGATAGAGGGGAAAGGTTTTAAAGAAGAAAATTCATAAAAGCTGTTCGTATGACAATGGCAAATAATTTTATAAGTCAATCCAATATGGCAATACATAACATCTAGAAGCCTTTAATTAATCTCACTCTTAGAAAAAAGTATTAATATATAAAATTGGAAGGATCAGAAGGATTTGAATCAAATCTCATAGATATAAAATTTCTACTGACTATAGCCTTTGTCAGAATAACTTGATTAGAGCATTGATTTAAAAATTTCAATATTCAAAAATCTAAAAGTGTAAGTTCAACTTCTGTGCTAATATTGTTACTGGTCAAGCCAGCAACAACTGAAGAAGATTAGAAAATAATACTACTCAAAATAGTATGTAATTACTAACTTGGGTTGTCATATTTGTGCATAATTATTAGCGAGTTTTTTGTATTTGAAAATTTTAAATAATGTTTAAAATTTTCTAGATATTTAACATTTAATAATAGCTGATGGAAATAGTCCAACATATTATCACACCTAAATAAAAATAACTAAACAATCATTTGCAAATAATATTGAATATGTGAACTGAATATAGAATATATGAATATTTTAAAAAATACTGAATTTATTTGGTAAACCAATAGCTACCCCAAAAATTTGCTAAGCCCAGATTTGAACTGTAGACTATGGAAACTCTATACAACATGGATTTTTATGATTTTATTGACTTTAATGTATTTTTTAATTATTAATTTAAGCAAACCAATTCAATTTTTACTTTATGAGATTTAACACAAAGGTGAGAAAAGTAGATGCAAGAACTGAACATAAGAAAAAAACACACACACAATCTTCTGAGCAAATGGCCATATGATTACTTTTATTTATTTCAATTTTTTTTATCATTTTTAAACTCAAAAAATTAAAATTCAAGTATTTCTTTTACTTTGCTATGTCATCAAAGTAGTTTAAAGTTTTAACTTATTATGTTTAATTTGAACTGTTATTTAATTTGTTTTTTGTCTTATAATTCAAGCTAGTTTTCTGTTTCTAAAGTTATATGTAAATCAAAAGTAGTAAAACAGACTGATTAAAAATTTATATATTTTATATGGACAAAAATCTTATAAATATTCTACTAAATTTTGCTTGAATGCTTTAAAGTTCTCAGTCATTTCATTTTCCTTTGGTGTTAATGAGTTCAAGATATTACTTTCTTCTATCTTAATTTTATATATCACAATATTCTGAGAATTTAATAAATTTATTAAAAATTATCTTGGTTTTATTAAAATTCATTTTTATTGATTTTTGGCACTAGATATCAATAAATAATTTTTGTACAGTTAAAATATAGCAAACATTTATTTTTAAGACTGATTCAAACAGTTTAAATCACACACAGTATAAGTAAATATAGGCATGAAAGTAAAGGGAAAAAATTTTTTGTTTAAAAAAATATTTCCTAGTTCTTTAAATCAATAAAAATTATGTTACTCATGCAATAGAATAAAATATGGTATTATGGTTTTTGAACTAATAATAATTTATTAAAAATAAAAAAGTGAACCAGAACAATTAATATTAAGGCAATAGTAAAAAATTTAAGTTGAATCAATGGTAGAAAATTAAACTTAAGATCTGGATGTTAAAATTCAAATGGCATATTCTACTGCAATAATAACATTAAAAATGATATAAAAATGGCTTATATAGTCTAAAATTAGGTAATAGAGAATAAAATAAATATCAAAAGACAGTAGACAAATATAAATCAAAGTTGAAATTGAAATTATTAAAAAAAACAATAACAATAGGATTTGACAAATATTTTTTATACTAGTAGCTGTATAAATTCTCCAATCTTAAAAATTGTTTATATATATATTTAATAGAAATAAGATTATCATTGGAGAATTTTTTTTAAGAGCCAACATTAAATAAAAATAATAAATATCTGTTTTTAATTATGCACATCGAAATTTAGTGGGAGATTTTTAAAAGTGCACTAAAAAGCAAGTGATTTTGTTGACTCATAAAAGTTGGGATCATTTGCTAATAATAAGATAATTGATTAAATTAGTAATTTAGAAAGCTAACAAAGTAATTAATAATGATGATTACAAGTCCAATCAATGCCTGAATGGATTGTTTAAAAAAATATTAATTTTATTTTTGCTAAAAGTTTTTATATAGCAAAAAAAAAAAAAAGGTAAATTTGAAAGAAAAAAAAGAGAAAAGCAATTGTAAGATTTTGATATGCGAATGGCAGAGATATAAAATAAATCACTCAATGTTTTTCAGTAATACAATACAGTCAACCAAGGATGTATGACTGTCACATATGCTAATTTTTTTTAGTAATTTCTATATATAATTTATAAAGCAATATAAAATTGAAAGTCCTCAAAGCATAATGAATAAGATTTTTTTGCTCTGCTCACAACATAAAGTTTGAATTCATGCATAATTAAAACTTATAAGTTTTATTATGTTCCAAAGAAGTTTATGATTATTTTTTTTTTTTGGTAGCCAGTTCATAATCATTTAATCAATAGAAAAAAATGGATATTTAGCAGTTTTATTTGGAGATTAAAACAGAAATAAAGACTAATAAACTCTTCTCACCCAGAAATTGACCATCTACTAAGTATTGACACTTTTTCACTATTATTCTTTGTTAAAGAGTTAAATATCCTGCAAATGTTATTTTAACATTATTTCATTTTTACCACAATATAATGTTAAATATAAATAAATATTAAAAGGTGATATTTATTTAATAAATTAAATAAGGAAGAATTATCATGAATACAATTATATTTTTGAAAACCACCTGTTTTGTATTAACACCAACAAAAAAGTTAGGTGAAAATAGTGAAAAGAAGACTATTATGAATATATGAGAAGTAGAAAGATTTTAGCAAATAAAATTAACAATATAAGACTTCTCTTTGGATGAATAACTCTTGATCAAAGAATATAAATAATATATAATTTTGCCACTTTTTTTTTCAAATTTTATTTTTTTAAATATTGGGTTATTATCATATTTATTATTCTAGGTTAAAATTAAATTATTATCATATTTATTCTATAAGAAAGAATGAAAGTACAATGACATTTATAGTAATACTTATCTGATGGCCAATCAGATGTTATGATGGCTGTCTGATTTCGTACTGTATGTTTGTAATTTAGACTCAGTGAGTTAAATGTGAAGATATTTAAAGCTTCACGCTTTCAAACCTAAATGCTTCAGAATGGCTTAGATATATAAAAAGACAAGTAAAGAAGAGGGTGGACCACCCTTTTCTTGTAAATTCTCTGTCTTGTGTTTACACTTTGAGTGTTAATCAGACAGCCATCATAACATCTGATTGGCTGTCAGATAAGTATTATAATAAGCATGAGAGGTTTGCAGCCTTTCAATTTAATTTCAACTAACTGTCTGCACTTTATAAAATAAATATTATTTACATACGTTACTGCTATTTATAACATCTAAAAACTACTGCATACTAAATCATAGGATTTTGCTCTGTATGTTTGTAATTTAAACTCAATAAGTTAAATGTGAAGATATTTAAAGCTTTATGCTTTCAAACCTAAGTGCTTCAGATTGGCTTAGATATATAGAAAGACAAGTAAAGAAAAGGGTGGACTGCCCTTTTCTTGTAAAATTCTCTGTCATGTCTTTACAGTTTGATTGCTAATCAGACAGCCATTATAATATCTGATTGACTGTCAGATAAGTATGATAATAAGTGTGAGAGTTTTGCAGCCTTTCCATTTAATTTCAAATAACTGTCTGCACTTTATAAAATAAATATTAGTGACATTTATAATAATTTTAAAAGGTAATTTATCAATAAAAGTTTAAAAAAATATACAGAAGACATGTATTTTAAATGTAGGCCATGTTAAATAAAAAATAGAAGACAGAGATGTAAGTACAATTCAGTTAAAGTTTAGACAATGATAATTAGTTTCCAGGACATAACTAAGTTTCACTGGTGAATGACTATCATAATGTAGTTAATTAATGATGATAGTTATATCATGTTTGTAATCATAACAGTGAAGTTTTATAGTAAGAATATGACTATATTTAAACTGTTTGTTTGCTATCATGTATCCAGTTGTGTAGCTTTGATTGTCAAGTTTTGTTCAAGTACAGTAGTTTTCATAAGTATTGATAATTCTGGGTTGATTTCATTTTTTAAATCAAATATAGAAACAACAAAAATTACTTAATAATAATTTTTTTGATTTGAAATACCAGGCACTCTTATGCCTGGAGCCTAGTTGTAAATATAGGGTATTTGAACTCAGACTTTCAAGCCTCTTCACTATCCACATTATCTCATACTACTGATACACATGACCACACACATGAAGAAAAGATAAACAATCACCAATATATGTATTTCATGCTAAGCCAGCACTCATCAGTTGGTCCAGATTACCATCTCCCATATATATATATAATCAATGCACAGTTTCAATTAAGATAGCAAATCATTACACTTTAATGGACAGGCTTCAACCTACTCCAACCTCCAACTCTTCAGCCATCCATACCATTGAAAATCTGATGATAGAATTCCCAAATTTGATGCTGATGCCAATATTGTTATCATGCCAACATGGACATGACAACAATATTGGCATCAGCATGGGATTTGGGAATCAGATTTTCAATGGTATGGATGGCTGAGCACTGATTATATATATGTATGGGAGATGGTAATCTTGATCAACTGATAAGTGCTGGTTTAGCACAAAATACCTTTATTGGCATGTGTGTGGGCATGTATATCAGTAGTATAAGATAGTGTGGCTAGTAAAGGGGCTTGAAAGGCTGAGTTCAAATAATTTGTTGAAAATATAATTAATTACCATACTTTTATTTGATGATTGTTTACAGAATGATTAATAATTTTAGTGCCAAGTTTTGAATTTAATCTCGTTATTTATTAATAATAATTGTTCATAACTAGGTTACAATATAATAAGCAAAAATAGTCTTTTGCATGTGTATATATAACAATAAAATAAAACATGACCAAAAAAAAAAAGAGTTTGAAAAGTCATTTTAAAAAAAGCTTTAAAAGTAATGATGAATGTTAAATTTTAAATCACTGTCTACGGTTTTTCATCTGAGACTTCTTCTTTTAAAGTGAATTAAGTGATTGATTAATCTTGCAAACTTATAAAGAATTTTTTTTTCTAAGATTAAACTAAACATGTTTTTTCAAAGTTGTATAGACTCATTTGAATATTAATTGTAAATTTAATCTAAATTGTTATATATATGCGAATGTATTTAATTCTATTGTATTTTTATTTTATTAAATTTTATAAATGTAGCTACTAATTATGAGTGGCAATGGGCATAGTTACCTCAATAATAGTACAAGTTCTACTCAAATTGGTTTCAAATGTAAATATGTCTCAATTTTATCACCGACAAATACTCATGCAATAGCACAGTTATTATTAAATTCAGAGAGCATTCTTACAACTAACTCAACTGTTTTCCATTATATATTTTTTATTGTCTTAGTCTTTAACTTACTCTAACTCATTTAATCTTTTATATTATTTAATAGAAACCAATCTTCTTCAATTTTTTTTATCTGTTACCATCCACCATTCTCTCTAAAATATCTATTTAAACAATTCTTTCTTCTCAATATATTCCTGATCTAGTTTCTTTTCCTATGTTCAGTCACTTCATTCAATCTTACTAAATTTCCTCATTTGTCATTCCATCCTTTTTACTTTTCATCATATCTATATCTCAAAAGTCTCAATCTATTTTTAAATTTTTCATTCAGTATCCACATCTTACAACAATATACTGCACAGGGCACTTGGCCAATCTCAACTATCTTTTCAAATATCTACAGAATACATTCTTCATGGTAAATGCCACCTTTGTCAATATTATTTGACTTTTATCTCACTTTTTTTTTCTTCTATCCTCACATAACCAATTTCTCAAATATTAACACTTCTTCAACTGTTCAATCATCTTAACCTCAAGTTTCATTATATTTCCATTGCATTTCTTTACATTCACAATACCCCAACTTAGTCTTATTCCATAGTAATTGTCATTGCATATTCAGTGTATTTTCTGTCCAATTTATTCAACATATAATGGATATTTATTTTAACTCTAGCTGCTAAAGCCATATCTTATAAATCTTATACAGCTTATTTTATTTTACACCCAACATTAACTTTTTTCCAATCTAAACATTTGTGCCAATTTAAAAAATCAGACTCATAATAAGTTCAAGTCTTAATTTATGTGTGGTCAATAATTGTTAGTTTATTTAAAGAATAAGTTCTAATCATAGGTGGAGTACCTATGGTTTTAATATATTTATTAAGGAAATAGCACATGTGTGAGAAGTAGTTACTTTAACAATTTTACATACACTTGAAATCATTGTATTATTAATTATTACTTATACAATACATAGTAAAATAAAAAATTTGTTCAAAATGTGATTTTGTAAGTTTTAAATTAGTATCAAACATATATGGTATCAATCACAGAAATAGTTGCAAATTTTAATGATGTAAGAAACTTCATAATTTTATGATGTAACCATTAATTTGAAATACCAAAACTATTTATAGTAAGAGGATGATGAACAATAATAAACTACTATCAATGACAATTAAATGTTATTTATTTGATTATAGTTATCAATCCTATCTGATTATCCCCTCCTTCCCAACTTTTAGGCAAAAAATTTAACACATAATTACAAATTGTATGTATTATTTTAACAGCATGCCACTTATATAATGCTAAATTACAATGTCAATCAATGCTACATTGAAAACATCACTGATAAATTGCAATATCCCAAATTATAATATCAACCACATCGATATATTTTTTATAAGTTATATATAAATTTATCAGTAATTTTATATACACAATAAAATAACATATCCTTACATAATTTAAATTTGATCATTCATATTATCAAAATTAAAATGGAGGGGGAAATTGTTTAACTTATTTATCAGTAAATACAAAAAAACTTTATTATGTTAAGGATGAATTATATTTTTTATATGTTTGTCTTTCAGTAATTCAAGTCAGATTTGTCTACTAAATTTGTTGATTGATTAAAAATGATAAACTTGAAATATACCAAATACATTTATACTTATATTACTTGAACAAGAATTTATACTATAGTTTTTGAATCTTTTTAATTTCTTCTTCTGTATTTATATTCATAATTATTTATTGCATATAAAACATGAACAGTACTTATCTAATATAAGTACAATAATGAATATATAAAGCTTAAATACCTTCCATATTTTTAAAGTATCATAAACTATTTGAATATTTAAATACGATAGCTCTGCTCTTACTATCCAAAGCTTTTACTAGCCATGCTTTGTAAAAAATTAAAAATGTATAAATTTTGCATTCACTTAACTGTAAAAGCAGCATCATGTACTATCTCTGTAGGCAGCCATTTTTTTATCTCATGGTATGAACTCTGTCAATTACATGATTTCCCACTCTTTTTATTGATTACTATATTGTTTATATATAACTATACTTTAAGCTTTGTATCAGTCATTAAACTCTGTCTTTAAATCTCTACATTTATGGTGAACTCCATATCTAATTTATTATTTTTCCAAGCAAAGAAAATGCCATATTTTCGTTCAATCAAGTCATTAATAATAAGATCATTGTCAGAAAACCAGTCATGATTTTCTTTTTAGTGAACTCTGAAATAAATTTACTTATATCCATCACATATTCCTTAAGACAATTCTATGCCTCACTAACTTGATAGTTTCAAATTAGCAATTTTAGTTTTTAATATCTATTGAAAATTAGTGCATTTGATAGATTTAAAAAAAAAAAAAGAATATCAATTTTTTTATGAATATAATTGGAAAATTTTGAGGCTCATTAATCTATGATTAGTCCAACAATCTGCATTTGTAAGTGTTCACATAATACAAACTTTTCTTTTATCTTTAATAAATGTTAGATCTAGAATAATTTTTAGAAACAATCTTCTTAAAAAGCTGACCCGAGAGGCTGATGCAACTGCACATATTAATTAAAATTATGAATCAGTTTGTAGAAAAGTCCTGTGAACAAACTACTGGAGAAGGAATTAAATATTGTTATGATAAATTCTTTATTGGCAATCTCAAAAACATTCTTACTACCACCAATTATTTCACAAAAAATGTGTAAACAGCCATTTTGGTAATTAACTCAAAACATAGTTTAATTATTATATTCATTCTTCAAAACAAAATCTTTTTGAAATTTCAACAAAAAAACCTCAAGTAACAGCAGTGTTATGATATAAAAAATGTATTTTTGTGAGATTTTACACATTTTTTATTCAAATCCAACAATAAAGCTAATCAGATTTAACACTTTTTAGGTATTATTGAAGGCTCATCAATGGTTTCAGAGCTATTAACTGTCACTCTGTTTATTTGCTTTAGGGATGGAATTTACTGACTTTGACTTATATTGTTAATGATTGCTCAATTTGTGCATATATTAGCTGAAGTGAAAAGTTTAATAAAAATATAGGGGAATCGATTTTCTGCTTGAAATTTCTACAGATATCATTATAAACTAGTATGTTAATAACAAATTATCTTATAATAAATAAATGAAAATACATGTGCTAAATACATAGCTAAAATTATGCACCATTTATTAATGAAGACAATCTAAATATAACTATAATTATATAGAAGTCATCAATCATACAATCAAAATATCTAATTATATGTATAAATGTGCAAGTTATATATTTGATCTTTAATAAAGTTTATATCTAAGGTTAAAAGAAATATAACTTCCAAAATTATTAATAATCATTTATATATTTATAAAAAAATTAATTACTATGAATAAATGCTTGTTAAACATGATGCATAAACTAAATTTGTGTAGTAAACATCAAGTAGATACAAATAAAAGAATAAGCTTTTGAAGAGTTATGAATGGCTTGAAGGAACCTTGTTGAATCAAAATGTACAGTATTAAAACCATTAATATATATATATTTAATGTCAGTTCATGTTTAAAATGTTAATTAAATTTTATAGTAATATATGGATACAACAAACAATGGAGATATAAATGTGACCAGCATTTACATTGGAGAGCTTTTTTTTAAGAGTTCTTATACAAACATATTTGATATACTCAAGTCTTCTAACTAAAGGTAGTTTAGTTATCTATTCAATAGCTATTATCATTAGTGCTCTTTGCCATTATTTTTTATTCTATTAATATAATTTATTTTAGTATAATATTAGCTTATCAATTTTAATCAGTCTATAATTGTTCCATACTTCTTGTATTATATTAGCTGGATCAAAAATTATAATCCTTTTGTTGTTAACGCTGATTTTATTATTTTTAAATTTTTAAAAAAAAAATTTAACTATTTTTTTTTATTGGAAGATTTTTATGTAATTCTAATTCTAATTTGGTAATAAAAAATTATAATAATAATTTCAAAAAATTATAATAATAAAAAAAAGACCTCTAGGCATAATAATGTAATTCTATATTAGGAATGGAGCTTAAAAAGAAAAATTTATACTCATAAAAAAATATAATTAATTCTTTTTTACCTTCTAGCGACTGCTTGTCAGAGTTCTTGAATTTATGCTTTGACATCTGACAAACTGGAAAACCTGACGACAAAAGTATTTTTTTATTATTAAAACTTTTGACAAAGATTCTCTGTAATATTTTAATTAGTATTTTAAAGAAATGGAATTCGTAGTTTGATTTCTATCACATGCTTGAACGATCATCTTATCATTTTCTTTCTTCCCCTTAAGAAATAAGTAAGGATTAGACATTCGGGTGCAGCAAGTGTGGATAATCTATCAAGCTTTAAAATTACATTGAACAATAAGAAATAGGCCAATTACTGAGAAGATTATCTAAATATCTCTTCTAACGCATAACATGCATTTGGTGATACATGTCTGCAGAATTTATTAACTACAGTTTTTTTTTTTACTATTTTGAAAATAACAAGCTAAAATATTTTAATAAGTTAAATCGATTACAAATAACTTATAAATATCTGTAATGTGAAAAATATTTTTTATTATATTTAAATATATTTTCTAATGCAAAATAATAATAATAATAATATATTATTAAACTTTTATTGTCAAATAATGTATAATTTGTATCATTCTTTAAGAAGTCAAAAGATCTGACATTGTAGATTATTTATAAAAACATTTATCAACTCACAGATTAATAGATACAAAAAACGTATCCTTTCAAAAGACTTCATCAAGGTTTAAATTATTAATAAGATGAATGCATTATATACGTTGCTACTACATATATAATGCACCTGAAGATAAAAAATACAATTTTCTCAAATAGCAATATTATTATTTTTTTATAAAAAAAGAAAATATATTGATATTTGGAGACAATTATTTATATTAGAAGATTAAACAACAAATACTATCATTCATCATAATCATCAACTCCAACTATAATTTTTTAATAGTTTATTTCTACTATATGTTAGTTGTTAAAATATAATTCATAAATTGATTGTCAAAGCAAAAAAAAAAGGAATAAATTCCGATAAAATTCATTAAGAAGCCTTATTTCAATTTCTTTTTTTACTTGTAATGTGGGAAGTGATAAGATGCTCTTAACATTGTGATACTTTGGTTCAATTCAGTGGGTTTCTTTTTGTTGCAGTTTTTTTTGTTAAATTGTTATATGATAAAAATTTAGGATCTTTGTGATACAGAATGTGATGCAGAGAACTATTTCCAAAGATATGGAATCCTGCCCTTCCAAAAAGTATGCTTTAATGGTCACAATATGATTATACATCGCCAATATGAATAATATGTAAATATTGTATTTATAATTTTTCCCCTTTTTTTGTTAATAAGTTAATCATAAAAAAGAGAGTATTGATTGATTAGACACGCACGCTGCTTGATGGCATTGTTTATGTGCTAAAACACATAAAAATGCCATTTATGTGGCCTGAAGTTTATGGCCTATAGAACAGTGATATTTATATTAGCCATTGTGGGCCTATATTGCATTGCACACAAATATTATGGCCCACTGATATGCTTTGTGACACTATGCAAATGCATACATTTCACAGATCACTACCATATCATGTGAGAGTGTATGAAATTCAAATGACCATAACTCTTGTAATCTGCATTTGAAGTAATGATATTAGACCCTAATTGACATAGTATTATACTAATAATTGTAAGCCCATCACTGTGTATTCATACACAGCTTGGAATGTGAAAAAAATTGCAAAAGTATAGTGACAAGCACAATTTCATAGAATTCACATGAAATGGCACCTTTGTGTGAGAACAGCTATGAGACAAATTAAATGGCTGAGGTTGCATGTTGTTTTGAAAATCAGAAGCTTGGTTTGATCACAGTACTGAACCTTTTAGACAATCCTTTGGATCATCAAAAACATTTGAAAAATGTAATTATTCGATTTCAGAAAAATTTAATTTTTACATTTTATAAAATAATGTTGGTTTGTAAATTGTTTACCAATACTTTGCAGAATGTCAGCCTGTAATGTTTATAATAGTGTATTTTTTTGCAAATAAAGAGCAGCTACAAGACAACTAAAATTGCATGTTGTTTTGGAAAATCTTAATGTTTGTTTGATCAGAGTAGTGCATCTTTTGGATGATCCTTTGGATTGTCAAAAACATTGCCCCCAGCCCCACACATTCCAGCACTACATGCTAACATTTATAATGTAATTTAAAACTGTGAGGATTCCATTTTAGAAAATAATGTTGGTTCGTAAATTGTTTGAAAAATGTCAACATGCTATGAAATGTATAATGTAATTATTCCATTTTGGAAAATAATGTTGTTTTGCAGTGAAAAGTTGGGCCATGTAAATGACATTTTTATGTGTTTTAGCACCTAAACAACACTATCAAATGGCATGCATGTCTAATCAACCAGCACCAAAAAAAAAAGAAAATAAACTGTAAATATTGAAATTAATTTTTCCACAATTATTTCTTTTTTAAAATAATAAAAAAAAAAAAAATGTAAATATTAAATATAATGATTCCTAGCAGGCTTTTTTTTGTAAGCATTCTGGGACCCCCAAAACTGTAGATTTATCAAAAATATGGGCTATGATCGTGGTTTACAGAAAAACTCACAAGTACTACCCCCCTCCCCTTTCATGAAAATTATATATATCTGAAAAACAAATATTTTCAATCAGTATGATCAGTGTGGATATTTTATAAAAAATTAAATTAATGATGATAACAAAAGTTGGCTAGGAAAATAAATCAAACAAAAATACAAAGATATTATAATTTATTTAAAAAACAAACCTGAAAATAATAATATATTTAAAAAACAAATATTTTCAGTAAGTGTGATTAATGCAAACATTTCATAATAAATTACATTACCAGTGATGACAAATGCTAATTAAATTTTTTCTGAATATTTGCATTAATGACATGTTTGCATTCTAAATATATTATTTTAGGTTTGTTTTAAAAATAAATTATATTATTTTCATGTTTTTGATCTTTTACAAAAAATATGATTTTTTTTTCTTTGCTATGTGGATAGTGATTTAGTCAATAGGCAAAAAATATATTTACTAGTCCTGTTTTATTTTATTTATACTTAGTAAGATATTAAAAATTAGGATTTCCAAATTTTGATCATTATCTATAAAATGTAATCAAATAATTGTAACTTTCCTTTTGTGTTCTTTTCCAATAAAAATTTGCCTTCACTTATTTTTATTTTTATGTATAATTCTTTATTGAGAAATTTTTACATTGAGAAAAGTGTCAAAATTTTTTTTTGCATATTCTTTTGAATGCTATTATTTTTTTTCATCAAATCTTTTAGCACTCACATCCAATATTCATACAATATCCTTGTAATTATATGCAATTCTGTACATCTAATTTAGTATTGTTACTTGAAATTTTTGCCATTTTAAATGTCATTCATGGTCTGTTAAATGTTTTTTGTGTTGTTTCATTTTTGTTTTCAGTTTTTAATTACTATCAAAGTATAAGCCCATCATTTTGTTTTTAGGCACATAAATCTTTTTTGACTCATTGAGCTATTTGGAAAAAAAAAGAAATTTTAATTGAAAAATTATTTAGCTACTTTTATATACTTTTTTGCATCTTTGTTTAGCATAATTGTTTAATACAACTTTGTTCAGTAATGGAGTATCAAACTAGGATTGTCACAGTCAAAAATTGGTGGTCAAGAGGTCAGCGACAGCTGCTTTACAAGCAGTTGTCCCGGGTTAGCGCATTCGCTTCCCAGCTGATGCTATGACACATGAAAAAAAAAACTAGGATTGCCATTTAACTTCCCAAGCAATTAAACATTCAGTTATTGCTGCACTAAATAATTAAATTCCTTTGTTTTTCCTTTTTTTCAATGAACACTATGCCTCATTTACTTGTCCATTTTAAAACACTTTTATAGTTGGGTTAAATTTTGTAATCAATTTTTAAATTACTTTTATCAAATAAATTTTTTTCATTTGTACACATGCTAGAAATTGATGACAATATAATATGATAGTCAAATATTTCAAAGTTGTCCAACTGCTTGTTTGTTGTAATAATGTTTGCAGAATGAATTTCAAGTGCATTGATATCCATTCAGAAAGTTTTCAGTAATTTGCATGAAAGAGCAGTATTTTTTTTAAATGCTTGCATTAAAAAGAATTTATGGTAAATTAAAATTGAAATAAAAATACATCTTAATTTCTCTTAATTGTAAAGAGGTTGTTTTTTTTTTTTTTTTTAAAAAAAAAAAAAACCTTCAACAAAACAATACTGGAATCAATTTTTAATGTCTGTGAATTTGCTTTTAAATATTACCACAGACTGCTATATTGTCTTTATTCTTTATTTTAAAATTGAAATAGGAATAATTATATAAAAAAATATCCCAATACTAAAAAACTAAAAATAATATATATATAAAAACTATTTTATAAATAATGTTTATATTTAATGTTTACTAAAAAGCCAGTTTTTAAATTTGAATATGATTAATTAAAAAAAAAATCTGAATACTAAAAAGTTAAAATTTATATATTGTAACCTTATATTTAGCCATGAGAGGTTTAATATAATAGATAGTACTTTAAAAATTTTTTTTTATTCAAATATAGATAACTCTTTTACTAAATAAACTTATTATTTTAAGTTATATAAAATCTCTATTATGTATTCTAAATTGTATTGATAGAATAGCTATGTTTAAATGTATTTAAAATAATAGTTTCTTAAATAGTAGTTAATTAATTTAGTATCTCTTTAAAATTAGAATTGTACAGTTTAAGTCTAAGTAAAGCTAGTTTAAAACGGATTGTATTTTAAATCAATAGATAAAGTTTTGTTTTTGCTGCCTTTTAAATACTATTTCTTAACCTGCAGTAAATGTCATAGTCCTTTTAATCATGTCTAGTATACATGCGTGAGCAAATATGCATGTTTGTAGAAAGAACGAGTTTAAAATTGGATTATTTTATGTATTAACTATCTTTAATAAAAAGTAATATAATTCCTAAATGGGTATTTTAACATTGAATATTTTAATGATAGTCTCTTAAGAACTCTTAAATAAAAGATATTTGTTTTAAAGTAAAGATATTGCTTTAAAATTAAATAATTTTGTCAAGCGTTGGTGGCGAGTGGTCGGCACAGCTTACTTACAGGCAGTTGTCCTGGGTTAGCAGGTTCGCTTCCCGGCAGATGCTATGACACATGAAAAAAAAAAAAAAAAATTTTTTTATTAAATAATTAAAATAAAGTTAATTATATTTTATTTGATTTTAATTACTTCCATATATCACAAGATTAAGTCTATTCTTAGACATCTTGATTAATAAAAGATCAAGGTCAAATCTATTTTTACATGACCTGATTAATCAAAAGATTAAAGTTGTTAATTTCTAAAAACTCCACCTCAATATCAATATCTGATTGATTCACTAATACCATGTAATAAACTCTTCAGTACTTCAGTCAAGCATACACACAATTATTCATCTTACTTCATTATTAATTTTTCATCTTATTTGTTTAACTTAATTTTAATTTCTTTATTATTATTAAGATAAATAATATTTTGCTAGAACCTTTTAAAATCATCTAGGTCAGTATACTTCAGCCTGTACATGCTGTCCTGCCATGAACAATATTTTTCATTGGAAAATGCAAAAGGCTGTGTACTGTTATAAAGAAATTTCCAGAGTATCATAAATATGAAAATCTACTGTAAACCATTAAGCTGGAAAATTCATATGTATGTTTTTTCACCATTTCTATAGACTTTTAGCTAATTCTGAAATTTTATTTAAAAACCAGTTAATTAATATTCTGTTCTTTAAAGCTTTAACTAGGTATAGAAGTAAACTACAAATATTAATATTAATGCTTTATATCTTACTAAATGCCTTACCTAAAGAGAAGTCATTTGTATGTGGACAGTTTAAATGTTTATTTACAAAGCATTAATGACTAAATTCTAATATTTATTATTATACAAGGAATTGTATGAAAATTATTACATTTTTAATTAGTGGAATAAATGTGATAATGAATTATTTAAAAATTATTATGAATTTGACGGCTGAAATGAAATATAGTCATTTTAAAATCTTTCAATTAATGAAAATAAACAAAAATGTTATCACTATTCATTTTTTTGTATACCTGGAAAAAGAAATCATATTATATTTCATCCAATACAAATAAGATATTATGTTGGAATTCTAGTAGTGTGTTTATTCATCTATGAAAAATATGCTTTATTATTTTACATAAAAGAAATAATTTAAATTTGCTTTATGTGTTAATCTTGCCTGACTAGGGTCTCAACTTTTATTATTTAAGAGTTATTATTTGCCTATTCCTAATTTTACTGTATCTGTTCCCTCCTCATTATTTTAAAAATTAAAAAAAATGTGGATCATATCAAGAAACTTATGATTTAAGATATTTTTTTATTTATTTGTTTTCTCTACATTAATAAAATTGTACTATATTTTGCTGTATGGAACAACAGAAGGACTCATAAATTAAGAGAGTTATTTTAATTTTAAATAAAGAAAAAACTTTCAACTCTCAAGTTTATTTAAACAGGATAAAATAAGTATAGTGTGTATTTAATGTATTTATAAAATGTATATATTTATTATTATTATTGTATTATCATAATTATTTCTTATGCATTTCCAATTATTATTATGCTGTGTAATTATATAAGGTATATTTAATAATATATTGGTGCTTCTGACCTCATTGAAAAAATTAAAAGACTGAAGTGGAGTTGGGCTGGACATATTGCTAAAAGAGTTGATAATAGATGGACAATTGAAATCTTAAATTGGATTCCAAAATATTGTAAAAGACTCAGAAAGAGATCACATGTGAGATGGATGGATAAAATAAGAAAGGGTGCAGGGGTGATGTGGAGAAGAAATGCTGAAGATCGAAGAAGATAGATTGAACTTGGAGAGACCTTCATCCTGCAGTGGATTGATAATGTTTGATGATGATGATGTGTTATAATGAGATTTAGTAAGAGTAAATTTCAGGTAAAAAGATTTTAAATTATATTCTGGTATAATTGAAGTGTATTAATATGCACAGGGTAAAACAGCTTTTGTAAGTTTAGTGTGTGAATGAAGGAACTGTTTTTGATGTGGGTGTGTAAATTTGGATTGCTCAGTATAAGATATTGCCTTCCAATAGTTTTATATTGATTGCATATCTCTTTAGACGAAATATGTGTGTTTTTATGCATATGAAAGTGTGTGGGGTTATATTTTTTAAATATTATTAATAATCCATGCCTTGTTCATTTATTAATTGAAATGCTACCTAATGATAGATATTATTTTTGGCATTTGTTTGGATGGTTTTCCATTACTGTTGTGTTTATTAAACTACTTCATGAGAGAGAGAAGGTCATATAACCGCGTGTCCATCTATTTTATTACTGTCTACTTTGCCTTTAGCTATACTTTTTAGTGTGTATTTAATTCTACACAATTGTTTTGCTAGCTCTGCTACAAGTTATTTTAAAGATAATAGTTAATTATTAGGAGTGAGCTCATTTATTATTCCACCTCTATATGCATTAATAAATTTAAACTTATATAATTATTTTGGTGTAGTTTCCAATTATATTTGCTATATTCTAAGAATAATATTTATATACCGATTTTTAAATGTCACTAGTATTGTAATTTTAAATATTATTTTTAGTGACCTGTTTATAAGGATATATTGGTACTTAAGGATTACTCAACCGATGATGTTTTATACTTACCGATTTTCCTTCCGGCAAACATCATCGATGATAAGATGACAATGTTGTCATGTCAACCAAGACACTGACATGATTAATCCAATTTTTGGATTTTTTTGACCCGCAAGATTTAAAAATTGGAGAGAGCTTTGGGAAATTTTGTCATTTGTCTGTCTTTTGCTACTACCGCAATGGATGCTATTTGTAAGTAATTTTCATTTTTGTTTTTAATAAATAATGCCATTTTGATGTATATTATTTTGTAAATTATTCTGCAATTATAAAAATTACAATTAATTAATTTTATTTTTAATTTCTGAATTATATCATACAGAAAATTTTTTTTCGTAAATTTATCGGCAATTATAAAAATTACAGCTATGAGAGTAATACAATGTCTGATATAGGTGTATGCCAAGCCTTTGGCTCATCAAAAACATCGGAGGCCACCCCCCGCCAATTTCAGCGCTACATGCTGTATTTTATAATTGAGCATAATATAGGGTGGTTTTATAAATTATAATATAGTTTTTTTTAAGACTAGAACCTGTTTTTTATATTTTTAACATGAATAATTGAGTTAAATCACATCGCAAAATTTGTAAAGATAATATAATTTTTTCATACAAGTACATTTTTTTAAATTTTTTTTGTTAGACCGTTTTAATTAATTGTCCAGTTCGCCATTAATAATGCCAGATTCGCATTAAATTGGGAAAAGTGTTCTTTATTTGTATATTTATTTTAAATTAAAAAAAAATATGTACATATTTCTGCAATTATAGAATTACTATAATAATTATACAATTATTATTATATTAATTACTTTTAATTTCTAAATTATTTTGACGCATGCATGTACATTTTTTTTTTTTTTTAGTATTTGCCAACCGATGATGTATTGCCCTAAAGCTATATCAGTCTAATGTTGCAATCTTTAACATGCCGGGTCCATGTGATTCTGCAGAAAAATTTTAGCTATTGCATTTGTCTGTAAATCACTTGGAGACATTATCTTAAAGATTGCAAGGTCAGACTGATATGGCTTCAGGGCAGTACGTCATCGGTTGGCAAATATGGAAGAACCCATATATTTAATATTCTGTGTACATAAATTGCTGATTGGCTAGTCTTTCAAACAGAATGTGAAAACTTAAATAAAATGTAAATTTCATGGTTGAGATTTTACAAGGATTTACTCAAATGATATATTTTATTTTAAGTTAAATAAGTGCTTATATCAGCAGTAATTTGTAATATTAGGTTTACTGCATATTGTGTAAATTTATTTTATTGTATTAAAATATTGTCATACTGTAAATAAATATTTTTTATTCTTTAAATACGTTTATGTTTTCATTGACATCATCACATTCATTTATCCAAAAAATCCTATTTAATAAAGTTATTACATATTATTGTATCTGAGCGATTTCATAACTCACATTATTTATCATTTATTCAATACCTGCATTATTTTTAAATAAGTATTATGTTGTTTTGTCTTTATTACAAATGTGCTTCATGGTGTAGACTCAGGGTAGCATAAAAGAGCTCTTTCTACTTGCTGCATTTTTCATTATTTTTCTTTGCTTGATAGAAGCTTATTCAGTGAGATATTACAATAAGATTTACATATGGGTTGTATGAAGATGAATATTGATATGAGAAATAAAAAATATTTGAAGAGTATTTTATTGCTAGTGGTTATTTAATTTAATGGTGATTAAGTGTTTAACAAAGTAATTATTTCCTGTATCAAATATGAACAAAAATCCCCAAGATGTAAATAAAATAATAACCCAACATTTGGAAAAAATAAGAACATATTATTTAAAAGATAAAAACCTGAAAGAAGATTTTAATAAGAATCTAATGTTTTATTATTTGTGTTTATATAAAAGGACTTGTAGTCTATGACATAAAAATCCATACTCATTATGATTAGGGTACCAGCCAATGTGATCTCTCTCTTGTAAGATCTCAGTTGGGTTTGGTTTTTTGGCCCCATAACTTAAGGGATGCAATTTATTGGATAGTTATAATTGAGTTTTGGTTGAAAGGGTCATCCTGGTAGATCAAATAGTTCTTTAGCTTGTAAATACCAAGCTCAATTTTTTTAGGCTTTTATATATTTTAATTGCAAATATATTAATATTATAATTATTTCAATCAAACATTGAATAAATTATATGACTTGTATTTTATAATATTAAAATGCTTAATATTTATTATTTGTTTTTCAATGCTATATTTTTTTTTTTTTTAAAAAAAAAAAAACAAAACAACTATCTAAATGATTTTCTGGTGATGATGGCAAATGTATTATCTTAATGGTGCAATAATATCAGTATTGTTCTTTTTTATTGTTGCATTGTTATTTATTTATTTGCTTATAAAGTTTAAAGTTTAATACTATTCTGTTACTATTGATTTACTCAGGAATCCAAAGATCAATGTGATATAAAATAAGAATATAAGATATTTGATATCTGATTATCAATTGTGTAGCATAAATGTGTAATAAACAAAGCAAAAATCTCTCCATACAGTATTGCCACCCTGTGCCAACCAGAGTAATCAATGAATGCCAGAAGGCTTGTGCATAAAATCCCTATCTAATGCCTACTCATCCAATATCCCCAGACTAGTTTCTGGCTTGTGGCCATCATCAGTGAGGAGCTTTGGATCTGAGAGCACTGCACCTAGATCGTAGAATCTAATGCAACCCTCCAGCACCCACCTTTTATCTCTGCTTAACTACAAAACTATGAGAATGAAATTGAAAACACAAAAATATTTTCAATCTAAGCTTAATAGCTTATATAGTCATATGGGTCTGAACTCAGTTCAGCACCCATACATTTTGGTGTCTTTGGCTCTTTAACAACCATAGCCACCACTATCCTATTAGGCAGGATTGGTGTTAAACCATTAAGCATCACATGATCACTATCTTATACTAGCACATAATTGTTTATAAACAAAGCAAAACTCTCCATACAGTATTGGATGAGTAGGCATTAGATAGGGATTTTATGCACAAGCCTTCTAGCATTCATTGATTACTCTGGTTGGCACAGGGTGGCAATACTGTATGGAGAGTTTTGCTTTGTTTATAAACAATTATTTGCTAGTATAAGATAGTGATTATGTGATGATAAATGTGGGATGTTGTTTAGGGATTGTCTGAGTTATGTTATGGTTGAGATGATATTTCTTAGATAACTTATAATTATATTTTCAGAAGTCAATTTTAAATTAATTGTTGCATATGAATTTTATGGTATTTTTATTACATATGGAGGAAACAGAAGCTAGTGAATTGGTGAGGCCCAACATATGGTTTCACATGATAGTCAAGATTCTAGTTTATTCATCTTAAAAGAGATAAAAATGAGAATAGAATTTAAAAGCTAAAAGAATCTCAAAACTTTTTGAAAGCAGAATTAATTAAATTGATAATTAGCAAATGAATAATCAGAAATATTTCAGTGAGTAAAAACTGATGAAGGAGGTTTAAAAAGTTATTTTAATTTTCAAAAAAGGAATATCATTTCTCAGATCTTAACATATTTTGTTGAACTTGTTTTTATGTGAGGTAATTATAGTTGAATTAACTGCAAAAAAAAAAAAAAATAACTGAAATAGAAAATGTGGATTAATACATAATTTGGAAGTTGCTGATTTTCAAATTTCTAGCAAATTAAATTTAAAAAACTTAAATTTTTGCCAGGTTAGGCAATATGGCAGCTTCAAATGCAATTTTTATAAATGTGACAAAATGAATACATTTCAAATATCACTAACAGATGAAGAAAGTCAGATATATAGAAATATGTATTGCTTTTGGATAGATCTATCTATTTGAGCCCTTCATCTTCTGAGCAGAAAATATAAAGGCATACATCAATATTTCAAATTCCTCATTGCCACATAATTAGTTTTATAATTTGGTTTTAAAAATCATTCACTCTGCACAAAAGTAGCTGTTTGTATTCTGTGCACTTTGTACAATTTAATACTTTACTATACATACCTTTAAAATAGCTGATAGTTTTAAATGCCCAACAGTCTTCCTTAAAACTTCAACTGTTTAGATTTTGGAGATCTTTTGGATAGACAAAATTGTCAACTATTGTGAAAACATTAATTGGCATTAAAGTGTATAAAGTCCATAGGACATTGTTTTTTATATTAGTAATATTACATTCAATGTAGGCAGATTAGTAATAAAAAGAGAATATTTAATAAATCATTAATATTTTATACTCCAATTATGGTTAAAGATTTGTCTATGATACTATACAAATGTAGGATTCTCCAACCATGTAGTATTGTTCTTGCAGGAGACTATTTATACTATTCTTCTGTAAGTTTCTAATGCAAATTAGCCCCAGTTGATATGTATTTTCAATAGAAACAGTGTTTATGGAAGTAGTAATAAGATAGGCATTATATCAAGCTGAGTTAGCATTCAATTAGGAACTTGCAGAAGAGTATACTATAAGTAGTCCTCTACAAGAACAGCAATATCAGTTGTTTATGTAGAATATATGAATTATGCCTAATTGTGAACAATATACAAGAACAGCAATATCAGTTGATTATGTAAAATATATGAATTATGCCTAATTGTGAACAATATGCATACTTCCTCTTCATTCTAAATCTATGAAAAAATTATATATATATATATTGATGAATTTTAACCATTTGAAAATATTTCTCACTTGGAAATGTAAAATATCATCTTTTAATTTTTTGGTAAAAAATTGTTTCATTAAAAAAATAATAAATGTTTTAGCAAATATTTTATACCTCTTGTTTCAGCTGATATATTAATGTTCAGTCGTCAACGTCCAGTAATTTTCTTTTCCAACTTGTCTTAATCATAATTTGTGCTTGACTTATTGTTACCGTACTTGTTTGTTTGGTTTTTTAAAAGCGTTTATAAAGTTCTCTTCCTCTTTTAATTTGTTTCAGTCAATCTATTTTTCCATCCCATTCTTTTTAATCCTTCATAAATTACTTATCTTATATGCCTGATTTATTATATATTTAATGCTTTTTTATCCAGTTTCCTATTTATACACAGTTATGTTTCATACAAAAACATTTAACAAAATCCATTTTTAGCATCCAATTCAATGCCTTACAAATTATTTTTATATTACCATTAAAAACCTGTTCCATTAAAAATCTGTTCACCCACAGTTTTTTTTTTCGCATTATTTTAACAATTTTATAAATATAGAAGCATAAATATGTTTTATATGATTCTTTTTCAAATAGACATAGTTATTACATTTTTCTTTTAACTTTAGACGATGCAATGTCTATAGTAAATGTGGAATAAGATCACGTAACTAGAATTCTGTAGTAAAAAAATAAATATAAAGCAGTTCAAAGCAAAAAAAAATACTATTCATCAAACTTGTCAAATTCTCAATGATGAGTAAATGCATGACTAAGAATACCCATTTTGCAACTAAAATTAAATGGTATTTTAAGTTGGCTATGGGCTGGCCATCTGAAAAAAAAATATTTTGTCTGACTGAAATTTGGAAAAAAAAATCAAATTTATTCAGCATAAATTTGAATTCAGGTCATAGTCATGCTGTATGGGTATGTTGCGACTATGAAGTACTTCTAAGATAAGTTCTTATTTTATTAATCTTTATCATTGTAGCTTTCGAAGTTGAAAATAAAAATGTCATTAAAGAAAAATTAATATAAGCTAAAAAGCAAATTTCTCTAATGTGCAACTAAACATGGGAAATACTATTATTTAATTGCATTGTAACTAGGCAATTATCTCCATAATAAATATCTTACTGGTAAAAAATTAAAATAAATAAAAATCTAAATCTGAATGCGGCAGCGTATAATTTGTATTTAATACTAGCCATAAAACAGTAAATATATTTTTTAGAACTTCAGAAGTTAGATGTTTTTACAAATAAGAAGGAAATTCTTAAAACGGTGGCAGTGGTCAGCAGTAATACTATTAATAAATGAAACCACTGATTAATGACCTTGATCATGATTAAATGAATAAATCTGTTCACTCTATTGCAATAAGAAAAATATAAAGGATTTTATTGGTTTAGATTCTGATAGTTGCATTATGTTCCCATAATAAAATATTTTCTGTTCATATATATTACATGATTTATTAGAATTATTCATCATTCATCAAATCCACTTATACTGGCTGTAAGCAACAGCAAATCATTAGCAAACAGTTGCATTTTCCAGTCTTTTTTTAAAGTTTAATTTCATAATAAGAAATATTTATTTCTTTTTAAACTGAATATTAAATAAATCAGTAGATTAACATCTCCATCTTAAAAACCTCTTATATATACTTCTTCTGTAAAGATAATTTAATTTTTCAATGAGTTATATTTTATACTTGCAACCAATCACAACCATCCATCAACCCAGATGTCAGACTAACCTTTCTGACCAGAAATCCATAAGTAACATACACTTTATCAAGCAATTCATATAACACATGTGACATTTCAACTTCATATACACATTATTTTTAGAGAAATCCTAACCTTAATGTTTTTTTATAATTATTTTTTTTTATTAATTACAACTGTATCACAGATTACCTAAACATATGATCAAAGACATGAAAAGAATAAATGATCTCCAAGATATGCATTTCATGCTGAACCAGTACTCATCAATTGGTCTAGATCACAATCTCTCACACTTATCTTCATCATTTGTTCACTATATATCTCGGTAGCAAATGACTATAGTTTAATTGACAGGTTTTAAATTTTCTGCAGTACAACATTAATATAAACCACTGTAATGGAAATATATTAATAACTGTACCAATCATTTATCAAGCTAGACCTCATCATTAGTTTAAATAAGATTGTCTTATTTAATGGATAATGTATCTGCAGTGGTATAGAGGTATTGCTCAGTTGATAGTGCTGATAAGTTTCACATTTTTTACACAATGTGGGGACAGTTTCAACTTTTAATACCTCATAAAGGTATGTACAATCATTATACTATATTTAGAAGATTAAAGTAGAGATTTAGTTTCAACAACTTTCAAATATAAAATGAAAATTGAGTTATATGTAAATAAGTAACTCATATTATATATATAAATTAAGGTTAGGATTTGTCTAGAAATAATATATATATGAAGTTGAAATGTCATATGTGCTATATGAATTGCTTGATAAAGGATATGTTTCTAATGTATCTACAGTCTGAGAGGTTGGTCTGACTTCTGGGCTACTAGTTGATTGGGTTGCAAGTATGATATAACTCATTGAAAGCTTCTGTTACTTCCTGTTTAGTTACATATAATCTGAGTTATTTACAAAATTTAACTTTGTAATGTATAAAATTCTTTTTAAACCATTTCAAAACATTAAAGAAATGATCTAAAATAATCTTTAAAATGTTTATTTTTCCAACAACCAAATTTCTGTTTTTTAAATATTTATTAGTTCTTGTGTCATTTAGTAGTGACGGAATGATAGCTAGCTCAGAATTAAAGTTTTTAGGATTAATTTTCAGCTCCTTCGTTGCATTTTTACTGATGTGCTTAACCCATCACTTGAATGCTTGAACATCATATGTTCTCTGATGCAATTCCTATATAATTATTTTAGTACTATATTTTTGACAATAATTCCTATAACTCTAAATGTATTTTTTTCTATTATTTTTTCCAAATCCATTTTTTAATATTTTTAAATGACAACTCATCTACTCTCTTGGAAATTATTTTTGCTTAAAATCCTTATTGTACTAAAGCGTCATACTTCAATAAATTAATTGAAAAAAAAAATTGTAATTGCCTAAATCATATACTGTATTTTAAATAGTAACTTATTCTTTCAAGTTCTTTTTTCTCAGCCCAAGATTTCAACGATTGTACTAAAAGATATTTGAAAAATAGGCCAAGATTTGACCAGTTATACTTTTTTAAAAATTTAAAATTGATTAACTCATTTATTTCTACTATATATTTTTCCTACATATGTGGGTTAATGCATTTGTTTTGTTTTTTCACTTCAACAGTTGTTTAATTTCTTACTAATTTGCTTTTCCTGATTAAATTATTTCATACTATTATTTTATACTAAAACAAATTTACTATTTTATTTTTAGTATTTTCTCTGTGCTCTTAGATTTCTTTTCTATACATATTGAAGCTGGAAATATAGTACATATTTCTGCTTCACCTAGTGCCAATGTCATCAGCACTAGTCTGGGTTTGAACCCAATCTTATATTAACTGACACCCATCTCATAATAGGTGGAAGTATATTTTTAATATTATAATCTTTTATATTTCATTAATTTTATTTTATAATTAAAACTAACCTTTTTATGATAGTTTATTTATTTTGTATTTGTAAAAAATGTATATTGTGTTTATTTTGTTAAATCGAATTGAATCCTGGATATCTATAAAATGTTACAAATATTTTAAATTCTTTTATTAAAATTCATTTTTCTTCAATTAATCAGTTGGTAACATTTTATATTTATCTTTTAATCAATGTACATTAGAGAGTCAATTATTTCAACAATGTAATATTTGTAAGAAATGTTTTGTAAATTTCTGCTTAAGTTTATGTCAAATATGTTTGAAAGTCATTGTACAAAATTCCTAAAATTTTTCTGAATAAAATCTACATTTTTGTTAATCTAAACCTTAATTAAATAGATTTTGTTAGTATAATGACTGATAAACTTAATATGCTTGTTTTTTTTTTTTTTAATTGGCAAATCAACCCTTGAGGCATGTTCATGCAGAGTTATAGATTTTCCCTCCAAAGCAGGCACCAACCTTAGAGAAACAGTTAGAGTGATTGCAATTGGCAGTTGTCACTGTAGATTCAATCCTATAGATAAAGACCAGAACATATAAATAGTGGAAAATTTGATAAGGAAGATTAATTAATTATTTATTGAGTTTTATTTGAAGAGTTCACTGAAGAGAGTAGTTTAGTTTTAGTACATCGTGATTAAAGAATGACTGGCTAAAAGATTGATCATTGTTTTCTGGAGCTCTGTCCAACCAGCTCATCAATGCCTCCCAGTGCTTTCAACATCTGGCCTGAAACTGTACTGTGTCAAGGAAGCCTATTAAAAATATGACTGTAAATGCCTGTTTCAAGCCATGGAATGCCTACTGATTAATTCTGAGGTAACATCCAATTCGCCGCAAGCCATTGATTCCATTTTACTTGTTTTCCAAATCAATGTTAATTTATATTATCTATATTTGTTTATACAACTTAGTTTTAAAATGCGTAGTTTAAATTTATTACATTTAAAATATCAATTCTTATAAAATCTTACATTATTTTGATGCGGCAAACTTAAATTTAATTTTGTTGGTTTATTTATATTTGACTTACTGAAATTGCCAAGTACAAAACTCGATGAAAAACTAACTTTAAATCCCCTTCCTCTTATTTTCTCCAGTTAAAAATTATTACAGGAAACTTACTTCCTGTAAATTAATTAATAGAAAGCTCATTTAGTTTTGTATATCATTATAAATTTATTTTGAATGATTTATTTTAAAAGTATCTTACTATTACCTCCAATTTAAAATAGCCCTGTAATTATTTCTGAAAGAATAAATAATTTTAGTGAATCAATTAACTAAAATTTATCATAGAATTTTTTCAGTATATATTTCATACATATATGTCATTTGTCAGAAAAATATTAAAATTATGATTTACAATATATTAGTTAGATATTCAATGCCCATCTATGTTAATTAAAAACAGTCTTATTTTGTAATCTTTGATAAACTATTTAAGAACTTATTAATAAATGAAATATTTGTGAAGTGTGGAAAACAATTTATATTTTAGTTAATTATATATATATATACATATATATATATATGATTCATTCATTAGTGAACTAAGGTTTGTGGGGACTTTCTATTGACAAGGAATTCATTGATTAATTTTGTTAGTGATACACTATCTATATATATGTCTAAGGCATTAATATTTTTTTATAGCTACAACCATTCATTTATTATTTTGCTTTGCTACTTACTCATCAGGACCTTCAGAAATTTAACTATGAACAATCCAATCTTTCACACTCCCTCAAAGTAGACATAGTTCATACCAAGGTATCCATTTTTGGCCACTGCCATTTAAGATGTGTATGGAAAGTCCAGCACATCAAAATATTATTATGATTATTTAGAGATATGTTTTGGCTGGAGGGCCAGCATTTCTCATCATCTAGTTGCATTTACTAGGAATTTCCTTTAGCAAAGCCACCCACAGGTGCATAACAGACCTCATTTATTTTTGTTGTAATCTATAATAGCATACTGTCTTCTTCATCATTTTATATCTTTATTTAGCAAACCTGAAAGGCTCTCTGCCATGATGGCATATCCTTCACAAATCAATTTCATTAATTAATTAAATCTGATGGTATAAGTGCCAATTATTTATTTAAGAACTATTTTGCTTCCCACACTCATTATATACAAATGATTTTAAATGTAATAGTATTTTAGATGCATATCCTATCCATCTATGTTTATATATAAAATAGATTTGTAATCGTTCAAAGAAGGCTAATAACATTTTATTGCTGATTGGTTCTTGGCAGACCAATTAACAAAATTTACATTGTTATCAAAGCTGCATCAAAACAAATTAAATAAAAATAACCAAGTTGTATAAACAAAAACTTAACTTATTTTGTACTAAATTCCTTAATAAATTCCTATAATATTGTTACTTAAATAAGCTTAGTTTGTCATCACTCCCAATCTCTAAGATTAATTACTCTATCTGTTTATAATATTTCTTTGATGTAAATTCACTTCTTTATAATGTTGCCATAAAGAATTATCATTATTATGGTTCAAACCATTAGTAATCGATCAAATCATATCTGTACCATTCTGCAATCGTCAGAATCCATTAAATCATTGATTTTCATATAAACCCTTTATTATTTTGAGTCTCTATGTAAACCATGACCTCTAGCTGGGACAGAATAAAACCAAGCACTGTTAGTGTCATCACAAATGTTATCCATTAGTCAGAGAGGCAATAATTTAGGCAAATAGGTTGTCCTGACATATGTATCTTGGGCATGGTTGGATTCAAGGTACTTTTGCTTGGATTATTGGTCTTGTTGGGTGAATACATGATTTTGACTGGCACAGAGACTGAGTTTTTTTTTCTGAGTTTGGATGCCCAATCATGGAGCCTGTTAATTATTCCCACACCCTGAATAATTCATGAGCTATATGTGTATAATTTGTTATATATAATTTAATATATACATAATTTTCCAGAATATAAAATGATTTAGTTTTGTCATATTGATTTTATAAAATCAAATACTGTTTTGTTAATAAAGTAAAGAGGAATACCATGTTTTCCATTCATAGTCTGTAATTTTTTTTTGATAAACAGATTAATTAAAAGTGAAAACTCATATGGTTAAATAGATTGTATAAAATATGAAAGTAGTTTGAACTACTATATTAATGTATATGTAAGGTTTTTTTTTACTTCTAGAGTTTTGTTATGTAGAATTTTTTTTTCTACTTTTCTCCCATGTTTGCTAAGGAAGGAGATATTTGTATAGAAATTTTTTTTCTTGTTAATTGAGTATGTAGGGTTGTGGTTATTTTAAAGCAAAGTGTAAAGAATTTGACAGGTGTATGGATTTTTTTTTCTCAACTTTTTCTCAAAAGTTTTTTTTCTCTTTTCCAATAGTGTATAGTATTATGTAAGGTATATAGATGTATGTGTGTGTAAAATCTATGTACTTGTATATTGTAGCACTGCATATATATGTACATAGGTGTGTATGTGTGAGGATAGGAACAGATGTGTTTGAAAGTTTTATATGTATTGCATTGCTATATATTTTTTTAGAAACCCATATGTGTGGAAAAGTTGTATTATATCTCAAGCATAAAAGCTTGAAAACTTTTTCCCAATATAAATGTTAGTTTTATAAAAAAAAACTCAAACTATGTAAAATTATAATTAAGTGATATCAAAGTGATGTAAAGTTTATTTAATGAATGTCAAAAACCAAAAACAAAGACTGTGTTTTACAACCATAAAATGTTGTGCAAAACGTTTCCTTTTAAATCCAAATACTGTAACTATAACTGTAGTACCTGGTTTTTCAACCATATATATATTTTGTAAAAGTTTTTTTTTTTGAAACCCATGTTTTCCAACATATGTAGATTTTTTTTTGTATCTGCTTTTACATGCACACATGAATTTGTTTTCTGTTTTCATGTGTTTAAAAAAATGTTAAAGCCCATGTACTACATCCATAAGCCTTATGTGTAAAAGGTTGTAACAAGATGTATTTAATGTTTATTCATATGGGCACACTGTGTTAACAATTGATAAAAGTACATATATATATTTTATATATATGCCTGTTTTTTAATATATATATTAGAGCTATCTGTAAGTGTTATAGTATTGCTGACCTTGATAACTGACATGCTGGTGTAGGAAATAGAGTACCTATTACCATTATAAATTCATTATCAAGTTCAAAATAAATAAAGAACCATGGTAATTCTAGGCAACAAAATTATTTTTTTGATATATAAAAGATTTGGAGAGTGAAGAATTTTATAACTGGTGTAATATGTAATAAAATTGTAAGGAATGTAATACTCATAACAACAAGATTATGTATTAAATTTTGAAAATAATGATTTTTTTAAGTCCATTTTAGAGGCAAGGAGTCTCAAACCATATCATGAAATACCTCCAGATCCAGGGGAAGTCTAAATTATTTTCAAAATGTCAGACCCTTTGTGTATGACCCCATATAATTGAAATACATATTGATTATGTTGCTGGACTATTATCCAATAGTAACTAAATGAAGTAAGAAGACTAAAGTTAGTAGAATGAGGAAGATAAGAAAGAATTGCTAAGAAAATAGATTGTTTAATAGGATGATAGTTTAAGAATTGCAATTTCAGCAGAGTAATAAATTCAGAAGAAACTAAAGGCTTGCAGATCTCAATACAGTTACCATTCCAATAATAATATATTAAACCTCAGTCAGCAAACCCTTGGTCAGTCTCTATTGTCACTGGACACCCAAGTAAAATGTTTTTTTTGTTTTTTCTTCTTAAGTTGAGGGATATGAAGCTGGAAATATAGTACATATTTCTGCTTCACCTAGTGCCAATGTCATCAGCACTAGTCTGGGTTTGAACCCAATCTTATATAAACTGACATGCATCTCACAATAGGTGGAAGTATATTTTTAATATTATAATCTTTTATATTTATTAATTTTATTTTATAATTAAAATTAACCTTTTTATGATGGTTTATTTATTTTGTATTTGTAAAAAATGTATATTGTGTTTATTTTGTTAAATCGAATTGAACCCTGGATATCTATAAAATGTTACAAATATTTTAAATTCTTTTATTAAAATTCTTTTTTTTTTTCAATTAATCAGTTGGTAACATTTTATATTTATCTTTTAATCAATGTACATTAGAGAGTCAATTATTTCAACAATGTAATATTTGTAAGAAATGTTTTGTAAATTTCTGCTTAAGTTTATGTCAAATATGTTTGAAAGTCATTGTACCAAATTCCTAAAATTTTTCTGAATAAAATCTACATTTTTGTTAATCTAGACTTTAATTAAATAGATTTTGTTAGAATAATGACAGATAAACTTAATATGCTTGTTGTTGTTTTTTAATTAGCAAATCAACCCTTGAGGCATGTTCATGCAGAGTTATAGATTTTCCCTCTAAAGCAGGCACCAATCTCAGAGAAACAGTTAGAGTGATTGCAATTGGCAGTTGTCACAGTAGATTCAATCCTATAGATAAAGACCAGAACATATAAATAGTGGAAAATTTGATAAGGAGGATTAATTAATTATTTGTTGAGTTTTATTTGAAGAGTTCACTGAAGAGAGTAGTTTAGTTTTAGTACATCATTATTAAAGAATGACTGGCTAAAAGATCGATCATTGCTTTCCAGAGCTCTGTTCCACCAGCTTATCAATGCCTCCCAGTGCTTTCAACATCTAGCCTGAAACTGTACTCTGTCAAGGAAGCCTGTTAATGATCTGACTGTAAATGCCTGTTTCAAGCCATGGAATGTCTACTGATTAATTTTGAGGTAACGTCCAATTCGCCACAAGCCACTGATTCTATTTTACTTGTTTTCCAAATCAATGTTAATTTATATTATATATATATATTTTATAAAATTTAGTTTTAAAATGCGTAGTTTAAATTTATTACATTTAAAATATCAATTCTTGTAAAATCTTACATTATTTTGATGCAGCAAACTTAAATTTAATTTTGTTGGTTTATTTATAATATTTGACTTACTGAAATTGCCAAGTAGAAAACTCGATGAAAAACTAACTTTAAATCTCCTTCCTCTTATTTTCTCCAGCTAAAAATTATTACAGAAGACTTACTTCCTATAAATTACTTAATAGACAAGCTCATTTAGTTTTGTATATCATTATAAATTTATTTTGAATCATTTATTTTAAAAGTATCTTACTATTACCTCCAATTTAAAATAGCCCTGTAATTATTTCTGAAAGAATAAATAATTTTAGTGAATCAATTAACTAAAATTTATCATAGAATTTTCTCAGTATATATTTCATTTGTCAGAAAAATATTAAAATTATGATTTGCAATATATTAGTTTGATATTCAATGTCCATCTATGTTAATTAAAAACAGTCTTATTTTGTAATCTTTGATAAACTATTTAAGAACATATTAATAAATGAAATATTTGTGAAGTGTGGAAAACAATTTATATTTTAGTTAATATATATATATATATATATATATATATATATATATTAACTAATCATATATATATATATATATATATATATATATATACATGATTCATTCATTAGTGGACTAAGGTTTGTGGGGACTTTCTATTGACATCAGGGAACTGATTATTTTAATCAGGAATTCATTGATTAATTTTGTTAGTGATACACTATCTATATATGTATATATGTCTAAGACATTCATGTTTTTTTATAGCTACAACCATTCATTTATTATTTTGCTTTGCTACTTACTCATCAGGACCTTCAGAAATTTAACTATGAACAATCCAATCTTTCACACTCCCTCAAAGTAGATGTAGTTCATACCAAGAAATCCATTTTCGGCCATTGCCATTTAAGATGTGTACGGAAAGTCCAGCACATCAAAATATTATTATGATTATTTAGAGATATGTTTTGGCTGGAGGGCCAGCATTTCTCATCATCTAGTTGCATTTACTAGGATTTTCCTTTAGCAGAGCCACCCAGAGGTTCATAACAGACCTCATTTATTTTTGTTGTAATCTGAAATAGCATACTGCCTTCTTCATCATTTTATATCTTTATTTAGCAAACCTGAAAGGCTCTCTGCTGTGATGGCATGTCCTTCACAAACCAATTTTGTTAATTAATTAAATCTGATGGTATAAGTGCCAATTATTTATTTAAGAACTATTTTGCTTTCCACACTCATTATATACAAATGATTTCAAATGTAATAGTATTTTAGATGCATATCTTATCTATCTATGTTTATATTGTAACATTTATTTATATATATTGCAAATATATTGGCATTTGGTAAAAGCTAAAAAATAAAAGTAAATTTAGATTTTTTTTTTTGACTAATTTTTTTTTTTTAAAAAATAATGTACAGTGAAAGTTAAATTATTTTTTCGTATTTTTTTAATGTAATTAAAAATAAAAGTAGAATTGGAGAAAACAAAAGACATAAATTACCAGTCTAGATAAGAGAAAGTAAAAATACTTCAACTAATTAAAGATGGCAGAATATTGCTGAAAAAAATAAAGACTTTGTTACATAAATTTGATAAAGAATATATAAGATTATCAACATATATTTTGACAAACAAAAGATATGCGCAGAAGTCGGAAAACTGGGCCTCTAGTATAAAAGGCAGAGGTCATTTTGAAGAACATCTTGTTCCGTTAGTCTCTCTAGTCAGTCCTGGATGACAATAATACATCCAGGATCTCCCTACACTGAAATAATTCGGCATGGCGGAGTGAACTGGAGCTTCTGCGAACATCGTGCCTGAAGATGTACACCAGGAAAAGCCTTCATGACTGACTAGGAGAATGGACCACAAGATCAAATAATAACCAAAAGGCCGAGCTCATTCTACTCAAAAAACTATGCATAGTTATCTACTACTGAATTCACAAAACTTACCGGTAAGTTATACTTCATTACTCCTGATTGTGACCAAATTAAACATTTTCAAACAATTTCTAAAAGTATGTTTAAACAATCCCGATAGAGACATTAATTTTCTTGTACAAGAGACATTCATTTTTTTAAAGAACTTTCTAGAAAAAATTTGGAAGTGAACAGTAATTGTAAAATTGTTTTTTTTTAATTGATTCATGTCCCAATTAAATGGGTTCTCTCCAATTTATTTGATTAATAATTTCCTTTAAACATTTTTCATCTATTAGAATAAAAATATTTCTAATACCAATTTTCATTTGTGCGTTATTAATAATAGTTATTATTTTTTATTATTAAATCTATTAGTAATTTAATAAGATTTAAAAATGTAATTTACCTTTGCCAATATGTTTGAATAAGCCCAGGAATAATAATCTTAAAAAAATAATTCTTGTTACGGTATGATGCAATACCTATTAGTTTAAAAGTATTTTTCTTTTTTGTTTGCCAGATGCTATGTGACGGTTCAGTGGGTTCTTGCAGAACTCTGGCACCTTTCAAATAAATTAAAAACTGATTTTCGTCGATAGCATAATTCTCAACAATTACAAGGCCGAGTTGATCAGGAAATATAGCTATGTTTTTAATAGAAATTGAAATACAACTTTCTTCTTTTTGACATAGCTTGATCAACTCGTGCGCAATTTATATTAGCGTGTAGAGGCCTAGCAAAATGGAAAACATTATAATATATAAAATAGATTTGTAATCGTTCAAAGAGGGCTAATAACATTTTATTGCTGATTGATTCTTGGCAGACCAATTAACAAAATTTACATCGTTATCAAAGCCACATCAAAACAAATTAAATAAAAATAACCAAGTTGTATAAACAAAAACTTAACTTATTTTGTACTAAATTCCTTAACAAATTCCTATAATATTGTTACTTAAATAAGCTTAGTTTGTCATCATTCCCAATCTCTCAGGTTAATTACTTTATCTGTTTATAGTATTTCTTTGATGTAAATTTACTTCTTTATAATGTTGCCATAAAGAATTATCATTTTTATGGTTTAAACCATTAGTAATCGATCAAATCATATCTGTAGTGTTCTGCAATCATCAGAATCCATTAAATCATTGATTTTCATATAAACCCTTTATTATTTTAAGTCTCTATGCGAACCATGACCTCCAGCTGGGACAGAATAAAACCAAGCACTGCTAGTGTCATCACAAACTTTATCCATTAGTCAGAGAGGCAATAATTTAGGCAAATCAGTTAGGATTCATCCTTGTCCAGACATATGTATCTTGTGCATGGTTGGATTGCTTGGATTATTGGTCTTGTTTGGTGAATACACAATTTTGACAGTCACAATATATATATGATTTGTTTTCTCAGATCATTGTAAACTCCCCTGCACAGAACTTTATTAGTATGAATATTTTTCATTTTATTAAAAAGTCTTACTCATAATTCTAATATTCCAATGAGAAATCTGTCACCAATCCAAAAATAATGACAAATGTCTTTTTAAGTTACTTGGTAAAGTAACAGTTGTCTCATACCTTCTTGATAGCATTACGGTAAAGAATATTTTACCAACAGGTGTTGACTGGAAACTTTAAGATTTCAAATGTTTTGTAATTATCTGTCCACTTGTATTAGATTAGTAATACTGATTAAAATGTCATTTTTATATGGCATGTACTAACACTTTTTCATCTAAACTTTATTTTATCAGTCCTTAACTTATCAATCTTTATTAATTTTATAAATTTTTTGATCAGTTATATAATTATTTATATATTTTTTAGATAAACTTAGAACAGATTTTAAAATATTTTCAATAAATTTACATTAGATCCTAATAATTTCTGTTTGTTTTTTATTAAGGACTATCAATATGTGATAGAATCAAGATTGTATAGTAAAATATTTTATTGCTACTCTTTTTAAAACTATAAAATGATGAGCTTAATTCCTATTTCTAGTATTAATTAAGTATAATACAATGACTTATTTTAAAAATTTAAATTATTTTAATATTATAAAACCAACGAAATTCTATACAACATCTGCTTACACAAATGACAGAATTGGAGCAATACAACACAATAATTTGGATGCACAGACACAGGTGGTAATCCAACAGAATATATAAAAAAATCAAATAATACTGATCTACTGTAACATGCTGATCATCATCAATGCTCTGGCCATTTAGTGTCATTAATGTACTGGATAACTATAAAATTAATTTGTAATTAATACTAAAATAAAATTTAGTGCATTGACTCTTAAAGAATATTCTCCTTGAAGCATCAGCATTACAGAAAAGTAATGAAACCATCATCAATTGACTGTCCATAACACTAAGCATAACCCCCATCTATATAAGTGACTGTTATGCATAAATCCAGTTCAATGAGCAAGAACTCTATAACCATTTTTGTGAACAAGAGATAATACTAACATATAATGTTTTAAAGCTAGTCTAGGATTAAATAAATTTACTGGAATAACTTAATAAAATGAAATATTTATTAATTAGAAACCATAATAATAAAATGAAATTAAGGTCTGTTGAGTATAAATTTAGCCCTCTGGTTTTAATTAAAATAATACAAAAAATATGCTATTACATTATAATTTATATTATCTCAATAGGTTTACATAAAATATACCTATATATAAGAACACAGACATGCCTATATAATATAAAATGAACAAATTTGACTTGTCATAGACTTATAAAAAAATTAAAAATTCATTTTTAATAATACATAAATGATTAATTTAACATATATTGGTGATGACTGATTTTATACACATGTTTATATCCTAATGGTATTTTATTAGTTAATAAATAAATCTAATAAATCTATATATTTTCACATGACATAATTTGATGTTGAAAAACATACATAAAATTTACACATATGCATGCATTACTATTATCCCCCTATAAGTCAAAGTTATTAATTAGTTTATTATTTTTAATTGTAAGTAAAAGTTCTTGTAAAATTCAGGCTTTTGTTTACAATAAGAAAGATTTCCAAATTAATTTGTATTATTTTCAAAATAAATGTTTTATGAACCAATTCTCTGTTTTAAGATATATAATTTAAGCCAAAACTTATTTATTAGAAATTTTAACTGGGAAGTTAATTACTTGAAATAATATTTCCTAAAGGTATATTATATAATATATATGGCTATAATAACTTTGTTTGTACTTAAAATTACATATATATATATATATATATATATATATATATATATATATATATATATATATATATATATATATATATAAACTATAGAACCATATTTTTTCAGTAAGCTGGCTACTTATTAAAATCTCTTGGTAAACAAGTCTATTATAATCATGACCACAATAGACTAGTATGAGGTCCCATTGAAATTTTGGGAGAAGGTATCAGTCAGCTTCATTTGACTATAATTTAATAGATTTTGGGCAACCCATGTAGCATACATATGGGCTATGAACCACATAAAATTGGGTTTTTCCTTCATGTGAATTCAAACTCTACCACTGTAATAGTAGCAACAACAGCTGATTTGTACACTGCAAATTCCAATATGACTTGATAATGATAATGCTGTGTACATGGGTTTAAGCCTATGATTTTTTTGATCTTTTAAATCCATCTTTTATACTCAATGATGGAATTTAAAATTGCACTAATTAGTAAATTCTTTCTTTATATTGATCAAAAAAGTTAATAACTCTTTTCAGTCTAAGCCAAACTTTTATGTAAAAGCTTTCTTAATCTTCTCAACAACAACTTTGTAGGATTTTATTACAGATATTATACTACTTTTTATCAAAAACTTTATACAAACTTTAATTTTAAAAAATTCTTAATCTAATTAAAAATAGATAGAAAAATTCTATAATTACTGATATTATTTATTTTAACATAAAATCAAGCTTGTTTTAGATTTCAAAATCAGAATGAATAAAATATTAAATAGATCTTTTTAAATGTTTAATTTATAATATTTTTTTTAAATTCAAAATTATGGAAAATATCTACAAAAAATTTGTTTGTGTTTATTTCTACTTTTTTTTCAACTTTATATACATGCACTACTATGTTATTATATGTCATGAGACATATAACATTCTAAGTATATATATAATTATAGTGCTAAATGTTTAGATATAATGTTTTTGAAATTAATTCAATACAATTGCTTATTTTAAAAATAATTGAATAGCTCTCCAGCATCAGCAAAAGATAATGCATTTTAAAGTTAAACTGATATCATTTTAACTTTGTCTTTTATCATATAAAATAATATTGTTTACAATGCCTTTGCTAGAAGGTGTGAATTTATTTAATCAATCAGAAATTTATTGCTAAATGTTTTTTCATCTGATTGATATAAACATCTGGCAAGTATGAAATGTCTTTAAATTTTAACTATAGCAAAAAATGATCTAATCTCAAAAACATTATATCTAAATATTTACCTCTTTAAATTATTATTTATTACATAATATTAGAATTTAAATTATTCAATTATATTTAAAATAAACAGTTGCAATGTATTATATATATATGTGTGTGTGTAAATGTTTATATGTTTCAATAATAAAAATGTATGTATATAATATTAGATTTATAATTTGTATGGGGATTAGATAAAGTATGAGATCAACACTTAAAAATTAATCATATCTCATTAAAATTCATATATCTAAATAACATATGTCATATGTTCATTAAGTTCTTTGACCATATGCAGATACAAACATATGGCTATTATGAACAAGTAAATGCATGATAGATACAAATTGTCATTAGAGAAAGTTTGCCATTGCTTATTATTTTCTTAATACAAATTAATTTAGAATTTTATACACATAGATACCTCAGCCAACTATTGGTGATTGTATATATACTATTTCTTCAATATGGCAAATATCTGTTTAATTTTTTACTGTTTTAAGAATGAAGTTCATCCATCTTATTTCAGATTATCTTTTTTCTTCTTTCACTCTAGACATTACAAGCATTATACATTTTTTAAATATTTTATCATGTAATATGATCAAAATAAACTAATATTATCCTGATCATATGTCCTTTAAGTGAAAGTTTAGATCTAATAAGATCTACTATTTACTATTTATTTACTGTTTTTCTTGCTGGCAAAATTATTTTCCAAAGTCTTCACCAACACCACAATGCAGAATCATTAATACTTTTTATTATTCTTTTTCCATATCCTGCTTTAACATTCATGGGTAGTCATAGCAAATATAATAGCTTAAATAATTGTATTCTTTTATTTAAGAATATGTTCCTATACTTAAAAATTCTTTCCAAGATTTTTATTGCTACTCAACCCAATATTAACCTGTGACAAATTTCTTCTCTACTGATAAATGATTATAATGAAAAAAAAGTCAGTGACTTTTTACCATCAGCAATTTTTGAAATAAACTTCTATATTTCTCATTATATTTGATATATTATTTAAACATTACTTAGTTTTTAATTTTCATAATAAAAGCCTTACAATCTTTTCACTTTTCAATCAAACAATTGGTTTTATCAGCATATCAAATATTGTGCGTTCACCATAAATCCACATTTTCTTAGCTGTATTTAGTTTCCCTCATTACATACTTAGCATTTAAAATGAATATGTATAGAGATAATATTCAGGTATGTCTAATTTCTTTGTCGATTTGAAACCTTTTTTTTTTTTTTACTATAGTCAGGCTTAATTGTATTTCTAGTCTTATATACAGAATTTTTTCATGAAACAATGATGCAATCTGGCAAACCTGTTTTTAAACTTTTCATAATTTAGCATGGCCAACTGAATTGCAGTCAATAATACATACACATTTTTTTTTATATTTAGCATTTTTAACAATCCAATAAACATCAATAAGTACAACCTAATTTTTAAATCATTCTTGAAATATATATGAAAGTATTTTTTTTTCTATACAATATTCAAATCTGTGTTTAAGATTTTTAGCCTAATTGTACTTGCTAATTATATCAGAGACATGATAGTTTGTATTATCTGTGAATACCCTTTCCTTTAATATAAAAATATGTTTTATTTCTTCAGTTTAGAGAAAAGAATAAATAAATTATAGGTATAATTTTAGTTTCATTTCATTTTCTTTTGAATCAAAAATACAATTAAAACTATAGCTAAGCATTTACATATTACCATAAAGGATTTACAGAATATTTACATTGCTACAATAAATGTTAGAATAACTAAGCAAAAGAGTGTTATAAATATGTGATAACTCTTGAGTATCGTTGATGATAATTTGCCCATACTTTTTTAAAATTATTCATTCTCCCTTACTTTTTTTGTATTTCTTCTTATATTCATATATATATTACTTTTTTTAAAAATAAATCTCATATACACTTTAATGCAATTTTTTTTCTCACTTAACTCATTTGTTTTTCTTTTCTTATGTGCTCTGAACTTTTTTTTTTAATTATTCTTTTAATTTGACTTTTTTTTCACACTAACTAAATTATATATTTTTAATTTTTTATTAATTTTTTCCCATCAATGGCTATTTTCTTAACTATATTACATCAGTCTTATAATAAAGTTTATTGCTAATTTCTATATCTTGTTTAATCCTTCACAATATTTCCATATATATATATATTGTAACAGGATATATGTTACAATATATTATCCATATATATATATATTGTAACAGGAGCCAGGTTTGAACCCTTTACAAGTTAAAGGGATTCTGAATAGCCACACATATGCAGATGTGGTGATTAAATGTATATATTTGATTGAATTAAAATGAATAAATTATCTGAGATAACTTAAGGAGGGTTTTGTGCTCATTTGTTTGATAAAGTATGTGTATGTATATGTTAATATATAATCAAATGTACAAAAAAATCTTCTGGAAAAGCATATAATGTATATATTTTTTTGTGTGTGTCTTATTTTGTTTTATTTTTAATAAAAGAAAAAAATGTAAATGAAATAGATTTTATCTACAGAATGTTTTTATTTTTAGGTATTGTTTAAAGTTGTTTTTAAAGGTGTCTAACAAAACTTTTTAAGATAGAAAAAAAACTTGCTAAAATATTTTCTTTGTAAAAAGAAAAATAAGACAAAAGAAACCAGACCTAAAATCTCACAAGATAAGATTTAAAATATTGAGCATTTTGAGGAGAATAGAACTTTCTAGAAAAATAAAAGGTATAAATAGAAAAATCAGGAGACCAGATTTAATTTTTATGGTGATATTTCCACTGCCATATATATTTGATATCAGATATTTTTAACTTAATCATTTTGGAAGAAAATAGATATATGCCAGCTAACATGAATATGTTGGGGTAAAGTTCTAAACATGCTGAGCTTCTGTCTTATCACTCCACAAAGGAAACAAAAAAGCTGCTACATGACCCTGTAACCATCCAAAGCTGAAAAATCCATGACCATTCACCTGCATCTCAGTAAATATCTTGATTCATCATCATCCTATTGGAAATCTTAAAAGGCAAAGACATTCTTTCTGTACCATTTGTGTGGTCACAGTGTTTCCTGAGTAAGCTTACTTTCTTTATGAATCTGATCAATCTAATTTCTCTGGGGATTTAAAGTACTATGTTATTCCAAACTTATAATTGGGTGCATTGTCAATATTATATTTATAGACTGTAATTTCTTTATATTAAATCACACTAATAATATTAAAGATAAACAATTTAATATTTGTAATAACTAACCATTTTTGTCTGTTATATATATATATATATGTTAAAACGAAGATTTGCACGGGTTAAATATATAAAATACATATTTTGCGGGTTCATCCGTGTTAAAAACTTTTAATACCAATACACTGTTGTTTCAACTTGGCTTGTGTGACCAAGTCGAAACAACAGTGTATTGGTATTAAAAGTTTTTAACACGGATGAACCCGCAAAATATGTATTTTATATATATATATATGTTATTATATTCATTAAATATTTGAGCACTTATATATATATGAAAAACAAAAAACAAGTTGAGAACTTGCTAATGCTTGTATTTATGTCAACAGATGGCATTCTACCAAAAACACCGTCAAGCGTATGTTTACATAAACGTCAGAGTAAGCATTCACTATCTCTAACTTTAATTCCACTTTCAGATCATGATTTCAAGCGGTTTGCTATCATCAGTAAAAGACAGGAATAAGAAACTAGATCTAAACACAACCTCTGAGCATTTATGAAACAGTTTCTATTCAGCCTGTAAGTGTGAATCTTTTAGACATGTAATGTCTTCAAACTCAGCATAGCAAGCCAGATAGCTACATGGGTCTGATATCAGTTCAGCATCATCACATAGTAGAAGCCTCTGCAATATATATCATTGCTAGAAAGACTTCAAAGGTACATTTATGAAAAACAAAAAACAAGTTAAAAACTTGCTAATGTTTGTATTTATGTCAACAGATGGCGTTCTACCGAAAACACCATCAAGCGTATGTTTACATAAATGTCAGAGCAAGCATTCATTATCTCTAACTTTAATTTCACTTTCTGATCATGATTTCAAGCTATTTGCTATGATCAATGAAAGACAGGAATAAGAAACTAGATCTAAACACAAACTCTGAGCGTTTATGAAACAGTTTCTATTCAGCTTGCAAGCGTGAATCTTTTAGACACGTAATGTCTTCAAACTCAGCATAGCAAGCCAGATAGCTATGTTGAACTATGGTGATGCTGAACTGATATCAGACCCATATAGCTATCTGGCTTGCTATGCTGAGTTTGAAGACATTACGTGTCTAAAAAATTCACACTTGCAGGCTGAATAGAAATTGTTTCATAAATGCTCAGAGTTAGTTATTTAGACACTAGTTTCTTATTCCTATCCTTCACTGATGATAGCAAATCAGCTTGAAATTATGATCTGAAGGTGGAATTAATGATAGAGATAGTGAATGATTACTCTGACGTTTATGTAAACAAACATATGCTTGATGGTGTTTTTTGGTAAAATGTCATCTATTGATCATAAATACAAGCATTAGCAAGTTTAACTTGTATTTTTTTTTCATAAATGTACCTTTTGAGGTTTTCTTGCAATGATATATATTGCAGAGGCTTCTGCTATGTGGTGATGCTGAACTGATATCAGACCCATATAGCTATCTGGCTTGCTATGCTGAGTTTGAAGACATTACGTGTCTAAAAGATTCATGCTTGCAAGCTGAATAGAAACTGTTTCATAAACACTCAGAGTTTGTGTTTAGATCTAGTTTCTTATTCCTGTCTTTAACTGATCATAGCAAATAGCTTGAAATCATGATCTGAAAGTGGAATTAAAGTTAGAGATAGTGAATGCTTGCTCTGACATTTATGTAGACATACGATTGATGGTGTTTGAACGCCATCTGTTGACATAAATACAAGTGTTAGCAAGTTTTTAACTTGTTTTTTGTTTTTCATAAATGTACCTTTGAGGTCTTTCTAGAAATGATATATATATTGCAGAGGCTTCTACTATGTGGTGATGCTGAACTGATATCAGACCCATATAGCTATCTGGCTTGCTATGCTGGGTTTGAAGACATTACATGTCTAAAAAATTCATGCTTGCAAGCTGAATAAAAACTGTTTCATAAACGCTCAGAGTTTGTGTTTAGATCTAGTTTTTTATTCCTGTCTTTGACTGATGATAGAAAATAGCTTGAAATCATGATCTGAAAGTGGAATTAAAGTTAGAGATAGTGAATGCTTGCTCTGATGTTTATGTAAACATATGCTTGATGGTATTTTTGGTAGAATGCCATCTGTTGACATATATATATATATATATATATACACAAACAATTATACAATTACAATTATCCAGTAACACCCTCTGTTTAAAGATCTATATCTCAATAATAGCAAACATTAAAATGATACCACTTCATTTTAATGTTTGCTATTATTGAGATATAGATCTTTAAACAGAGAGTGTTACTGGATATTTGTAATTGTATAATGATTTGTATATTATCTATAATTATTTCAGTTAGTGTTAACAGTAACTTTCTTTTCATATATATATATTACTTCATAATTATTTATTTTTTAGTTAAAATAAATGTATGTTTTTTATTAAATAATTTAATGTGAATTACCTTATATTAACATGTCTCTGTCAGTCTAAGGGCTACCTGCCCTATATGAGCTAGCCCATGGCTGGGCATTAATTCATACACTAGTATTGCTCTCATTAACTCACTTCAATATAATTTTTATGTAAGCATAGGATCAATTCTTGGAGTCAGAAAATGCCAACATCCATAAATATATTGTTAGGGAAATATTAATTAATATTTATTAAAAACTAAGGCCGATTATCTATATATAAATATATTATTGTGTTTATTATTTTTTTTGTTCTTTTTGGGAGATGAAGTTTTAAAATAACTTGCCTCCAGGTCTATGACTACTATAAATTCATCTTAGTTGATTAAATGGTTTCATTTGTGAATAAATCTTGTCAGTAATAAATATAATAATACAAAGAAAATATTTTGTAGAAATAGCATAAATCTAATCAAATCCAGCTAGGTACAAATGTGAAAGAGTTTGAACCCATTACAATGGTCTTCCAACTATGGGCCTTCAAAGAGTAAAGAGTGTTATGGGTAAATAATAAAAATCAAAAATTTTTAATATTAAAGCATTGTGGTATATTTGTGATTAAAACAAATAAAGAAAAAAAATGCTTTTCTGTGGGGTTTTTTTTTTCAAGAATTAGAATCAAGATATTTTAATAAAGTGAATTAAATGTAGTACAGTACTTCATGGACTAGAAAATTAAGCCTGGTACTTTTGTTGTAAAGATAAACAGTATTATATAAATATAAAAGTAACACAAGTGTAAAATAGTTAGGGTTAGAGAGGGGAAAAGGAGTTACATGAAAACTCAGTTACAAAAGAAAATGGACCAGTAGAAGACAGAAAAGAAAAGAGAAACAAGCATGATGGAAGTTATCATGAGGAAATTAGAAGAGTAAGAAAACAAAAAATGGAATCAAGATTTCAGGAAATACAAGTTAGACTTGAAAAGAGGTTTCAGGAGTTAAGGCAGAGATTAGGGTGAGAAAAAAAGAGTAGTCAAGGGAGGGAAGAGATATAGTGATAGGGAGCAAGCACAAAGTGTAGGTGAAGCTAAAGATAAATTGAGGAGAAAAGAAACAGAAATAATAAAAGAAAGTCAGGACTTGTGTGAAAAAAAGAAAACTCAGTTAACTAGTGTAAAAAGGGAGAAGGGTGAGAGGTCACAACAAAGTACTTATCATCCCAGACTAACATAAATAAATTTTTAAAAGTTCTGGTATTTGTGAGTCGGATGACAGAAGCTCCAGTCGATCATCTAAAAAGTTTATAGGGGTATTTTTGCATCAATCCAATGTTTGATATAAAAAAATAGCCATCATAAGTGAATTAATGGTGAGAGAAATAACAACAAGATACAATGAAAATGATTTGGGCCTAAATTGGAAACCAAAGAACAGTAGAAAAGATGACAATGAAACAGTACCAAAATGGTATGCTGGAAGTGAGGAATGGTGACTTCCATTTAGGCTAACTTATGACCAGGTGAAAAAGTCATGTCCACCAACACCAAAAAATGGCCATTAATCAAATTATCAAAAAAATGTATATATAAATTTAGATTTTGAAAACTACTTATGATTTGGTGTTTGTTTAGTGTTGTAATTTAATTATTATGCTAGATAGATTGTAGATGTACAGTTTTGGGGAAGAGAAGTGGTCTTATAAATTTTGAGAATGGATAGTGGAGTTTTGGCTGCTGGATCAGATGTGTGGTGTGTTGCATGTGGTATATGGTGGCTCCTGTTTTTGGATGTGGTTTTGAACCAGGGTGAGAACTTATATAATTTTTCATGATGCAGATAACAAAATTCTATTATAAATCTAAAGCCTTTAAGACTCCAAGCTTGGAGATTATGGTATACAGATATTGCCCCATCCATAAAACTCCAGAAGTGAGCAGAGTTTTGGGTGACACATATTTAACTCTAAATATCATAATAAGAGTCAGGTATTGTTTCTGAATTTTCCACACTTGCAAGACTTGGAGGCAGCAGAGTGTGTCAAGGAACTTACATTTACATTACTATTTTGGGGGGAGGGATCATGTGGCCAAATATTAACTGGTGAGGAGTCGACTGTAAAATGTACATAACACATGTACTTGGTGTGTGTGGTCAAGCCTGTTGTGTATTGTCAGGTTGATGGGTCATTTTTTCTTTCTTTTAGGTTTGGAGATTCATAGTATAGACAGAGAGTAATAAATATTAAATACTTATTATCCTGAAGAATAGGAAATGATAGATTTTTTTAGTTTAATTTTGAGTTATCCAAACACGTAAACCTTGTTTGAAGGCTTTAGAAGGTAGGAGGAAAAATATTGTAACAGAAACCAGGTTTGAATCCTGCTACAAGTTAAATAAATTCTAAATAGCCACACATATGCAGATGTGGTAATTAAATGTACATATTTAATTGTATTAAAATGACTGAATAAATTAGCTGAGATAGCTTAATGAGGGTTTTGTGCTCATTTGTTTGATAGTGTATGTATATGTTATTATATAATCAAATGTACAAAAAGAATCTTCTGGAAAAGCATATATATATATTTAAAAACTAAAAGTTAAAATTAAAAAAAAGTTGTTTAACATATATAATATATCACACAGATGGAAGGAAAACTTTAAAAGTATTTTTTTAAAAATAAAAAACAAAGGTATTTGAGCGTACTTTTTTAGAGGAAAAAAAGTAAATATCTAAAGAGAAAATATTTTTGTTAAAAAGTAACAAATGAAAATAGAAATAAATGTTAATTTCTATTTTAAGATTTCTATGTAATCTCAGTAAATGGAAATGATTGTGTTATTAATTAAACAAAAAAGCAAACTAGCCTTGGGGCTCTTATATAAAAACGTCAGATAAGAGAATAAAAAAAATTAGAATGTCCAATAGAAGCAGTAACCAATGCTCAGACCTTAACAAAAATGATTGGAACAGGAAACTATGTTCAGTGAATCTGTAGAATTACTATAAAAAAGAAAACAATTCAAATTAAAAGACAGTTCCAGCTCGATTTTTTGATAAGGGTGATAAGACACACTTTTTGCCCTCTCTCTTATTTCACATGAAGTTACTGTTAAATTATGAATGGTACTGTTGCAAAACTTGAATCATATGGATACTGCAATAAAATAGTACCAGGATTGAACCAGCTAAGTCCATCTTTGGAAAAACAGACCGGTCTTCCATGAAAATATGACCAATAAACACATCGTGGGAATTGGCATCAGGAACTGGGAGCTCTTCTACTGTAAGATATGACTGTAAATTTTTAAAAAAAAGTAATTAAGACCTTCGTCAAGATTTGACAAGCTTTTGATAATCAGCTAAACCTAATTTTTGAAATGAATTTTAATCTGACTTTTAAGATTTCAAAATCAATTATTAATGTTTAATTTTATATATATGAGTTTGCTAATTTAATCATTTCCATTTTTAAAAATTAATATTTATTGACTAAATTATTTAAATGTATTAAATTTAAGTTGGGGGTAGATGGCTGCTTAGATTCATTAACATTTAATTACTTTTATTACATATTGATGAAAATATATAAATATAGGTTAATATACACCATGCTGAGTGTCCAAACGTATTTATTCATATATCTTTTAAGTTATTGATATCAATGAGGCATCTTATGATGAATGCCATTGGGTTTATTGTAAATTTTTTTCTGTGATTCCATCAATAACTTTATATGTTCATCGTTTATGTTTATTTTAAAGGGCTTTTATTTCAAGCTATTTGTTTCATAGTTAGGTCGATCCTGGTGGAAGGATATATGGGTGTTTAGATCAATGTAATGTGAAGTGTGTTTAGCATACAGGGCAAAGTGCCCAACTGCATGCATGACCCAAAGATATAGTCAATGTGTTGCAATGGACATAGAAGTATTTCCTGTACCACTCACCCCTTCTAGCTCTATGGATAGGGACTATAAGTCAGCAGATAGACTGCTCTCTCCCATAAATAGCACTTCTCTTTAATTATTTTATATACATGATTCCTTCACCAGACAGCTGCACATTCAAGTACTGGATGAGGATCATGTCCTTCAAATAAATATCACACTGTCAGATGCACATTCCTGTCAGCATGGTTTTATGCTAGCATTTTCAAATTGCATTGGTTGCAACTATATATCTGAAAGCAGGCATTGGCTGCAAACTTTTAGTCTGAGATTGAATGATTATTTTGAAAAGTTTTTAACTGAGAAATCTATGTAGCCTATCTATACTCAACATTATAAAGCCAACTTTTATAACATGTCCATCTATGCAGATTGATTTAAATAATAATTTAAATTTAAAAAAATTAATAACCAATCTAAAATAATAAATTTTATTCCTCAATTTTAAATGTTTATATATATACGCATTAATAAATGTTTTTTGTGTGTTATTACTGGCAGTGGCTTTTATTTTTTAATATTGAAAATATATTTTAAGTAAAATTTTATATTATAAATCTCTGCTGCTTTGCAAACTAATGACTAGGGCTGATAGTTGTAATAAAATTTTATGTAAATTTGGATCATTAACAGCATGTATCTGCCTACTATATAAATTTTTCAGGTTCAAATAGCCTGGTGGTGCCCTGTATGGCAGATACGGTAAGACTAAAGACTTCCAATACACTCTGACCATTATAATATATATATTCTTATGTCTAATTTTGATTTATTTTTAATAAAAGAAAAAAAAATATATATAAATAATGAAAGTATTGTTTAAAGTTATTTTTAATGGGTTTAATGAAACTTTTTAAGGTAGAAAAAAACTTGCTAGAAAGTTTCTTTGCAAAAAAAAATAAGACAAAAGAAGCCAGAACTAATATCCTACAGGATAACATTTAAAATATTGAACATTTTGAGGAAAACAGAACTTTCTAAAAAAATAAAAGGTATAAATAGAAAAATCAGGAGACTGAATTTAGTTTTTATGCTTATATTTTCATTGCTGATATATTTGATATTGGAGATTTTTAACTTGTAATTTTGGAAGAAAATAGATATATTCCAACTAACAGGAATATGTTAGGGTAAAGTCTTAAACATGCTAAGCTTTTGTCTCACCGCTTTATAAAAGAAACAAAAGAAGCTGCTACATGATCTTGTAACTGTCCAAAGCTGAAAAATCTGTGACTGTCCACCTGTGTTTTGGCAAGTTTCCTAACTCATCATCATCTTATTGGAAATTTTAAAAGTCAAAGACATTCTTTTTATACAATGTTTGTGGCCACAATGTTTCCTGAGTAAGCTTACTTTCTTTATAAATCTGTACAATCTAATTTTCCCAGAGATCCAAAGGTAATACGTATATTATTCCAAACTTATAATCATGAGCATTCTCAATATTATATTTATAGATGTTAAAGGTAAACTATTTAATATTTGTAATATCTAACCATTTTTGCTTTTAAAAATACATACATATGCTATTATATTCATTAAATATTTGAGCACTATTATTTATAATTTTTTTATTTATTTCATAATTATTCATTTATTTATTTAGTTAAAATATATGTATGCTTTATATTAAGTAATTTAATGTGAACTACCTTAAATTAACTTGATTCTGTCAGTCTAAGGGCTATTCAGCCGGAGTGAGCTAGTTCCCTACAATATAATTCTTACATAAGCATTGGATTGGCACTTGGAGTCAGAAAATGCCAACATCCATAAACATATTGTTAGGGACATATTAATTAGTAATTATAAGATATCAACAAATTAGTAATTATTAGAAACTAAGACCAAGTATCTATATATAAATATATCATTGTGCTTATTGTTTGTTTTTTGTTCATTTTGGGAGATGAAGTCTTAAAATAACTTGCCTCGAAGGTTGATTAAATCATTTCATTCATGAATAAATCTTGTTAGTAATAAATATAATAATACAAAGAAAAATATTTTGTAGAAATAGCATAAATCTAATCAAATCTAGCCAGAGACAAATGTGAAAGGGTTGGAACCCGTTATAATAATATTCACCTATAGTTTTTTTAAATTTTATTCACAGTTATTTTATTTTTGAATTAACTGGCTTTACTTTTAAAACACCCAGTCTTTAGATATTAATGTAAACATCAAACAAATATTCTTTAAACAAAAAATTATTAAACTTCTTAAATGCATGATATACACTTTACTTTTAAAGACTGAATATATTATCTAATCATGATTTAATGATTTTCCTTTTATTCATGCTTACTTTAAAAAAAAAAAAAGAAAAATAAGTTTGTTTAGATCATAATTTAAAAAATATACTTGTTAAAAGTGCATATTGAAAATGAAAATTTATGCATTAGATTGTGATCATATAATTTATTTCATTTTTAAAATTAAAGTTTAATAATTTCATATTCAAATAGAAATAGTTTGTAACATGTAAAAATTGGGATGCTTTGAAAATGAAGATAATTTAAATTGGTTGCAATTTATTTAGGTATATAAATACAATAATTGTATAATATTGGGTGATGTAGAGAACCAAGGTCCCTTTAACAATACTTCTTTTGTGGGAATTTCTGGTGTCTTTGATCATTTCTGAAAACAAAAATAAAATTTTATGTAATTTATTTATCTGTATTTGTTTCTTTTTTTCCCACTACTATAAAATTATTATCCCTTGGGGCTGCATTTTTTCCACATCAAATGGTTTAATTCTCTCTGCATTCTTTTTAACTATTGATATATAATCTACAGAATATTCATGATTATTTCATAACAATATAAATTCATAACCACATTGTTGTTTAATACTTGGCTATTTCTAGTTTTATATTTAAACAAAACTTTAAAAAGACTTATTTTCATTAATAACATTTTTTCTATATGTCCATTAAAATCGTCTAACGTAATTATTCTTATATTTATTCCAAGTCATATTTGTCTTTCTTTCTTTGACTGTATATCATCCCTTAAGTTTTTTTCTCTTAATTCAGTCCACTTACATTCATTGTATTTTATTATACAGTAATTGGCTTTTGAACAAATAAAAATTCTTTCTTATTTTTTCTTTTCATTTTTTTTGTTTAAACTTTCCCACAAAAAACTTTTTAAAATTGATTCATAATCATCTCTTAGATATACTTATATTAAGTTACCTTTATTACCTTTCAAGCTATTTTCATATTTTCTTCTTGAATATTTAAAGACCTAATCCTGATATTTTTTATTTATTGTTAGCATCTTTTTTTTTTTTTATAAATATTTTAAATAACTTTTTAAATTTTCTTTTTATATATTTTAATAACTTTCCAATATTTAGATTTACTATTATTTTCTAATTTCTTCTCATAATTTTTTACAGTATAAACAAAACAATTTATTATAAAGCAAATCAGCAAAACAAAATTATTCTACTTAAATTTAAATGCAATCCAATTAAATATTATTTTATTTCTATAAAAAAAATGTCAACAGTTTTTAATTTATTTATGAAATTTATTACATTTAAAAAAACTTTCAATTACATCAATGTAATTTTTAAATAATTTAAAAGCATTCAAGTTCTTATAAATTAATCATTATTTTTTCAAAAACTTTGTTTCTTGATTTTGTTCATTGTAAAAATTATGATGAGCACTCGATTGCATTTGGATTGTTTTGAATAGCTAGTAATAACTTTTGTTTTCACTACAGACTAAAAAATAATTATATCTTTATTACTATTCTTAATACTTAATTTATATCTCTCTTTTCTAATTAGGAAATTTTTTTTTCCATTTTTAAAATGTATATTCAATTACATATTACACTTTCTTTTTTAATTCAAGGGGCAAATTCTATATTTTTATCAGTAAGTGTTTATCAGATCTATTTAAACTGTTTACATTTTTGATCATAGTTTTATATAAAAAATTTCTCTGACATGGCTTTTCAATTTTAAATTTATGTTGTCAATATTTTTTTCAAATATTTTCTCTTGAATCTTTTAATATGACATTTCAATTTCAAATCTAAATTGCTAACATTTTTTTAAACTTTGCAGCAATTATGAATATGGACCATGAACTTATATTTTGTACTATGTTAATATAGTCTGACCTTATTCATAATTTTTACTATGTTTTTTTAATAATAACTATAGCTTACTCCACTGCACATGCACTTTATAAATTGAACACTAATTATAATGAATACTCTCTTTTCAAAACACAAAATAAAGTCTTTTTAAAAGATAGAATGGATCCACTCTATCCTTTTTATTCAAAGTATATGTATAGGCAAATCTGAAGCATTTGGAACTGAGAGCATGAATATGTAATTAATCACTTTAAATTACTTATAATATGATTTTTGTTAATGATGCTTGCAAAATATCATAAATTGTAATAATTTTGCAAACATCATTAACAAAAATGATATTATAAGTAATTTAAAGTGATTAATTAAATCTTCACGTTCTCAGTTCCAAATTCTTCAGGTTTGCCTTTACATATAGTTTGGGTGAAAAGGATAGAGTGGATTCATTCTATCTTATAAAAAGATCTTGTATTTGGAAAGGAAAATATTCATTATAATTATTGTTCAATATGTAAAGCGCATATGCAGTGGAGTAAGCTACAGTTATTATTATAATCTATAACAACATTGTGCTATATAAATTAAATATTTATATAGTTTTTTTATTAAATTTAAACAAATATTTATGTGGATCATGAAAAATGAGTAATTTTGAATTTTTTAATATTAAAGGAACTTTTTTAAAATTATTGTTTTGGACTAGAACTATCTTATATGAGCCTGTTAAATAATTACTGGGCAAAAATAATATGAACATGTATAATGGTCATTGAAAGAGAGAGTGAAATCACCACTATAGTTATATTTCTTTTAAAAAGTGGATTAAACAGCAGATAAAATGAGTAAACTATATAACATGTTTTTAACTAATACATAAATAAAGCAATATATTTGACAACTCCACATTTGAAAAGAAAAGATCATCTAATTCCTCACATTGATAGTACCAAAATTATAATAAATTAAGTGATAGGTGAGAGGAGTTCTTACATTATAAACCAAATAACAAATTTTTATAATTGTTTAGATATAATTCTGTGAGTCTCTGTTAGTTATTTTATCATAAAAACTTCATGTCTATATAAATTTCATTACTATGTGTAGTCATATTTTTAAACTAATAATATTAAATTACTATACTTCAATGTATCATAAACATGAGTGTGCATAGTATTACTTTGTTCATATAAATCTAAATAAGAATGAGATCACTAAACAGGGTTCAAATCCAACGATCTAGTATGCATGATATTGTGGGCCCTGCATACAAAATATCTTACTCATATTATATATGTTGTCTGCAGTAATAGTAACTTTACTACCAACATTAATATTATAACTTGGGATTATATCATACAGTCAGTTTATCTGTAAAGAAGCAAAGGTAGGTCATGCACTAAAAATACATTGATATAAATCATAATATTTAAAGTACAATTATTTGGGACTCTTATCATCAATAGATCATAACAACATATTATGTTTTTCTTTATAAAACTGTCTGCAATTCAAGTGCATGCATAAATATTTAGATCCTTAAAATATTGTATAATAACACATTAATATGTATTTTCACTGTAATGTATGGAATATCAAAATATACATAAACAGTGATTATGTGTATAATAACTTTTAATTATTTTTATTATAAAAGCAGGAATGCACATCTAAGTGCATGCGTATTATTATATCAATATAATAAATTGAAAGTATGCTAGCCTTTCTCACATGCGCAATTATAACAGAGAAAGCCAATCAGATTTTAAACAGATATCTAATAAATAATCAAGCTTAGACACGAGACAAAATCTGTCTCGTGTCTAAGCTTGATTATTTATTAGATATCTGTTTAAAATCTGATTGGCTTTCTCTGTTATAATTGCGCATGTGAGAAAGGCTAGCATACTTTCAATTTATTATCAATTTTTAACATGCGATTTAGATAAATATTGTTTATATCAATATAAGTAAACAGGAACTCCATATCTGCACTTTATACTTGAGACAGAACAATATAAACACAATAAAACACTTATTTCAAATTTCAATAATCAGAATATCTTCACACCTGTTACTAATATTGATTATATAAAAAATATATATTAGATACATGCACATTTCAAGCTCAACATCTGTATAAATAAACAACAAATAAATTCATGCATTTAAATTAATTAAGTTGCATTATCAGTTTATAATAAGATTCTGTAAAGTTATAGGAAGTATTTAACATTTAGTATTCAACACTGCCCATGATTTCAATTGTTCATACAAAGTCATGCTACATTTACTTATTTTATTACAAATTTATATCATTCAAAGCAGAATTGTTTGTATATTTTAACTCTAACAATTCACTTATTTAAATACTAAAAATGTATTCTTTTAACTATGTCAACAATAAGCAAATCTACATGCAGCTTTTTATTTGTACGTTATTCAATTATTTATTATAAATATGCATTATCTATAAAACACTTTAAATAATATATATTAAGGCTATAACCTTAAGTTTATGCACCTAGATATGACAGTAGGGACTTCTACAAATCTTTATACAAGATTAACGACTTTAAAAGACAAGAGTGTCCACTCTTATTTTCAACCTACTTTTTAATTATATAGGCAAATCTAAAACATTTTGATTTGAGAGTGTGAGGCTATTAAATACTTGCCACTCTCAAAACAAAATGCTTCAGATTCACCTATATAATTAAAAAGTAGGTTGAAGATAAGAGTGGCCACTCTGGTCTTTTAAAGTCCTTAATCTTGTGTTAAGATTTTTTAGAGGTCCCTACTGTCCTATCTAGGCGCATAGTCTTAAGATTATAGCCTTAACATATATTACTTAGGTAATAAGTATGTGCTTAACAAATTATTAATTAAAACACTTTAAAATACATGAAATAGCAATAAATAATATAACTATAATGTTTCTATATCAAAAATTCTTTAGTAAATTTAAAACAGTTTATATTACAGTTTATATTCACAGTATAATAGTAACTTATGCACAAATAGAGATATTGATATAGCATTCAATTTAAATTCAAATTGAAATAAACTGTGATCAGAAATATAAAATATTCCTGAATTATTTATTTTAAAGCTCAGGTATATATATCATGGTTGTTAATTGCACACCTTTTATTCTTTTATTGAATTATTGGAATTATATTTAATACATATAACACTGTTGATCCTTTTTATATTGTTAGTCTATTTGTCTAGTTGCTGTAGAGAATGAGTCAAATCAGATATTTTGTTCCTAGAAGACCTATCAGCTATAACAATTTTATAAAAATTGCAGATGATCTAATCACTTATCAATTTTTAAACCATGCAAATGACAAAAAAATTTTCAGATGTAATTTTTATTTTCAATTTTTTTTTAATAATGCCAATTATAACACTGGACCAATTTACATAAATAAAATAACAATCTTTTATTAAATATTTTATAAGTTTTACAATATTAATCATATATTACTATTCTCTTTTTAATAATTAATTTTAAAATTACTTTTACGGAATATTAAAAATTACCATGTACAATATTTTTAAATTTTTTAAAAATATTTAATAATATATGTACAAATAATAATAAATATTATATAATTACATACATGAACATATACACAATTTAACACACTATTTGTTAGTGTTATGAGTTCTTTTTTTTTTTTGAAATATTATATTTAAATGGTGTTAACCTTCATTTACTTCGCCTAGCTTGTCTCCAAAAAGCAAATACCTATGTCATGTTACGTTCCCTATCTCTGCTTGCTATGAAATGATGAACAACTATAATAAGTTGAAATAATTATATCATTTCAATATTTATTAACATGCTATAAGCCATCATTTGCATCAATAACTGATGGAGGATGGAAATTTATGTTTAAATTAGGTCAAAGTCTAATCCTTTACTCATACAGAAAACCCTAAAAATTTTAAGAGTAGTCAATGTAAAATGTCAATAATATTTACAAATAATGACTGGAGAAAATATGAAAGATATTTAATACAATCCTCATGTTTCTCAGAATAATATTTAGTCACATGGATGTAATTTAAGTATGATTATTTGTTTAAATAACAATGTTGTCTGAATAGTGGGTGCAATATAGGCTAAACCTAGTTTTTAAAAAGCAAAAAAAAATCTGCAGCAATGATGTATTCACATAGAATATCAATTGAAGCTAAACAATCATAATAATGCCATTCAAAATATGATAGTTACACCATTAGGAAGCAGCCAAATAGCAAAGAGCCACATTTTTTATTCAAATTCTTTTAGTGGATAAGAAAATTTTTAATAATTTAATTTACCTCATAACATACTATTAGTTATTCATGTTTTGAAGCATTTGTAATAGAAAACAATGACTTTGAAATTTTAGTTTCATTGTAAATGTTCTTTCTGTTTGATTTGTCAAATTATTTGGTGAAAAATAAAATGTATGTTGACCACTGCAGTAATTTCATTTATAACCCACCACTTTCTAGCCATAGTGATATAGCAAGTTCATACTTCCATCTTTAGTGAATGCAATTATTGTGTCTAAGGGGCAAATACTAATGAAGTAAACAAATTTAACTGGTTTTAGTAATCACCAATAATAAATATGCACACTATAGTTTAGGTTTATAATGTTGTTTGACTAACATGTTAAAAAAATTGTTTATTACTATATAAACTTTGTCACAACTGTGTTAATCCAGTGATGAAAGTTAATAATAAAAAGCTCAATTTATTATTTTATTGAGTACTTAATTGTTAGGATGCAATCTCACACTCTATTTTACTCATTGTATAGTTTCATGACATTTATTCTAACAACATTTTTATATCATGTTTGTATGGTGTATTTTCTATGTATGTTGGCTGCTCAAAGTCCATCTTAAGCTCTCATTGACCTTGAGTTCTGATCAAAAGTTATAATAAATATAAAATAATTAAATGCACCTGATGGAGCTTTTGGAAACACTCTAATTAAATGCATTGCATTACTCTTACTGAGATAGTTATAATTATTCTTTATATGCAATTCCATATATTTCCTGACTGTAGATCTCCATACAAAAGCGTATTAAGTCTTTACATTGTGCTTGATTTGTTTATTTTATTGGGTCCACTATTTCTACTAATAATCTGATTAGTTAAAGATATGATCTTTTTAATTCATTTTTTTCAGCTTTGTGTTTGAAAATTATTTTGTAGACAAAAAGTGCCATTCATGAGTCTAATGATCTTGAAATATTCAACAATTTAGGAAGCAATATTAGAAACAAGTGTACAAATAGGCAGATGCCAGGAATATTAATTCTTTTAAAATAAAAGAAACAGTATTTCTTTTCACAGGCATACAGAACTGATGCCAAATTTTGGTAACTTTTCTTATCTTTTTTTTAGAGTTTTATTTGTAAATAAAAAAGGATTATTATTTTTGTTTTATCATCATCTCAGTAGTATTCTAGCCTGTGAACTGGTCCAAATAGCAGTCACATCACAAATTCATCTATTTCTTCTCTCCATTCTTTTCCCAATTCTTATATCATCCAGCAAGATCAACCTTTTTTATTCTTTCATTTTGTTTTTACCCACAGTTTCCTTCAAAATGCCTTTTATTGAATGATTCATTATTCTTAATATATGTACAATCCAGCTTTTATTCCATATCTCTAATTTTCCCAATCAATCTTATTTTTTCATTTCCTCTTTTCAGAACTTCTTCATTTGTCATTTTATTCATCCAAACCTTCTCCATGACTGCATCTCAAAGGTTTTCACTCCGATCTTAATTTTCTTATTTATTGCCAATGTTTCACACCCATACAATAGTGCCCTCCAGACATAACATTTAATTAATCTATTTTTTAATTTTCTTTTCAAAAGCCCACAAAATATTTTTTTTTCTTAGTAAGCCAATGCTATTCTTCTTTAAACTTCATTTTTTTCATTCTTATTCAACCAACTATCCAAGTATCTAAAACCATTTATTTGTTGAACTATATTATCATGGATTTCAACTTCCAGTCTTATCCATAAATACTTGATCATCATGACATTAATCTTCATTCCACATTCCATACATTCTTTCTCCAATTTATTTAACATATTCTAAAGACCCTTTTCATCCTCAGCTATAAGAGCCATATCATCTGCAAATCTTATACATTTTGTTATTATATTTGCTTGACCATAGTTTAAACATTTATTTAACATGTCTTTTAAATAAATACTAAAGAGAACAGGTGACATACTGAATCCTTGCCTAACTCCTTTTTCTATATTCATTTCATCAGTCTCATAATTCTCTGGTCTAATTTTTATTCTTTGTCCAGTATACATATTCCAAATCAATCTTCTCTCTTTTCAAAATATTCCCTTATTTTTTAAAATAGTTGCAAGTTAATTCTAGATTATTCTGCCAAATGCTTTTTCAAATACATAAACATATATCAATTTCTTTATCTTTTTCAATATATCTCTCTGTAATTGTTCTAACAATACCAATAGGATTTCTTGTACTTTCCTCTCTCTAAAAACCAAACTGCTCTTCCCAATATAATACTCTACCCTCCCATAAAATCTTTTGAATTAAAATCTTCAATAAAACATTGGAAGCATGAGATACCTGTATTCTTCACATGTACCAGCTTTCTTCTTTTTAGCAATTGGAATCATTATAATGCTTAAAAAATCTTCAGGCCAAATTCCACTATTATATATTGAATTGCAAAGTTCACCTATTTTCTTCATAAAAAATTCTATTTTCTTCAAAAATTTTATAGGTATTGTATCAAATCCAACAGCCTAGCTATCATTATTTTGCAAAATTGACTTTATTACTTACTTCATCTTGCAATATGTCCATATCTTTATGATCTACTTCAATATCTTTTTCATTTTCAAATTCATAATTAATTGAATTATTTTCTTTTCTAAATAGATATTGAAGATATTTTTTCTATTTTTTCAATAAATTATTGCTATAATTTAATCTCTTTCCTTTGTTATCAACAATTTTACTTGTTAACCCCCCCCCCCCAAATAACATTTCTAATTCTATCTAATATCAGAAAATAATAGATAATGTGTAAATCTCAGCCTATTAACCCTTTTTAGAAACTATGTAATTCTAATGCACTCCTTGCCTTCGAGTTTAAATGAAAAGGTATAAATTAATAAACATAAACTAATTAATTGCACTGAGACAACTTTCAGCAAAACACTACCAGAATCATAATGCAGAATAAAGATATGCACTACAGATAAGCTTATATAATTGATATGATGTAATACGTAAATGAGGCACAATATGCAAATAAGACAATTAGATATTCTATTTTTTGGACAATGGTTCTGGAAATGTTTTGCCAATAGCTGATTCGGTGCAATTAATTAAAGTTTATTAATTTATCACTTTTCATCTGAACTCGGAAGCACCGAATACTTAAATATTGCATAAGCTAATGTTACAAATACGTCTATTATTTTGACTATATATATATGATTAAATCTATTAATCTAAGTTATATTATAAAATTGCGTTCGTATTAGACGGAAACATTATATTGTGTTATTAAAGCTTTTTAAAAAGAAAGAGCAGAATTTAGACGTTGTCTTTAGTGAAGCGTGACAGAAAATCTTGTGAATGGATTAACTTTTAAGATCGTATTTGAATAGAACAATTATAACTAAGGGATATTTATGAAATGTGTGTAATTTTATTCAAACATAATAAGTGATATTTATAAATGCGATTGTTAAAGATAATAATTCTAATTTCCCTCTCTCCTCACAACACGCGCTCGTAGACAAAAAATATAATTTTAATAAGAATATATTTTATCAAAAATAAAATGTCAAGGTCATTATATATATATTCAATGTTGTGTCTTCAAGCTCCAGTATAGAACTGTTCTAGATCCGACTGCACATTTTATAATAATTTTTTTTTATATAACATAATAAATTTCTAACAATAAACTTGTTAACATAAATAATATTTTTGATGTATCTTTTTGACACATCAAAGAATAAAATTGACGGTGTCTGCAAAATAAGAAAGAAAACGTCACATTCATTGTTTTAAATTTTTTACATGATAGGTTTTATCCAAGAATATTACGTTATCTGCAACAACTTATATAAAATCAACTTTAATGAGTGACGTACACTGCAAGTTTAGCATCTCTGAATATAAAATAGCTCCTCAGTTATGATGAAAGTTGGATAATAGTTTATTTGTTTTGTTTTTTCCATAGTTTTAAAACTAGCTGATCATTTCATTTATTCTCATTGTCCTGAGAGTTACTTTAGCTTTCTTCTGAAAATAGCTAGATAATTATTAAATAACCAATATTGAAATTCTAACTCGCTTATCCTGAAAAATCCTCAGTATGTTTTGAAAATTTTTGACCACCTGAAAAAATTGTTTAATTCAAGACTTGAGATACAATTCTTGGATTTAGTAAGCTAAACATAACAATGACTTTTTTTTTGTTGTTGTTGTTATTTTTGTATCAGAGATACATGTCCCTGCCCCTTCTTTTAACTTCATGCTATAAATAAAATGACTTTGATATTTAAAATATTATCTTCATATCCATCATTGATATTACTTTGTATTTTATCACTTCATTATTAATATTTTTATATTCTCTATAACAAATAAAGTGATATCATATATATATTGTTGTTTTTGTTTTTGAACATGACAATAGTCTAAATTGTATTGCAGATGAGTTGAACAAGTTAACTGATTTGAAATGAATTATTGCAAAAGAACAGAATAAAACTATTAAATATTTCAATTTGTATTTTACAGGAAATGATGGTTAAGTTATAAAATAATAAACAAACCATCGCAAAAAAAAAAAAAAGGTTATATATTTTTTTAATTAAAAGTACAAATTATGCTTAAAATAACAAGTCTTGGATTTTTTTTAAATTTCTCAATGAAAAATTTTGTCATTATGAAAGTAATAAATCACAAAATGTTGAAACATTTCAAAAGAATAAATTGAGGTTTGTTATACTATTATACAAATTTATTGCATTATATGTCTATTTAAAAAGAAATATACTACTTTAAAGGAATTGAAAGTTAATGATAAAAAAAAAGGATTTTTATTCCATATTTGGCAAATGCTCAAGCTAGTTTTTTTAAAAATATATATATGAAGATTTAGTTGATGTTTCATTTTGTGTTCCAAGTAAGTTCCACATAATATTAATAGCTTGATAAGTAATTTAAAAAATATTACACCTTTCAAGCAAAAAAGTAATATTATTAATCAAATTTTATAATTAAAACACAGAATACTCTTATTCCAAATACACTAATCATCATCATCATCAACCATTATCAATCCACTGCAGGATGAAGGTTTTTCCAAATTCAATCCATCTTTTCCTATCTTTAGCTTCTCGTCTCCACAACACCCTTGCACACTTTCTTATTTCATCCATCCATCTCACATGTGGTCTCTTTCTGGGTCTTTTACAATCTCTTAGAATCCAGTTTAAAATTTCAATTGTCCATCTATTATCATCTCTTCTAGCAATATGTCCAGCCTAACTCCACTTCAGTCTTTTAATTTTTTCAATGAGGTCAGTAATACCTGTTTGTTCTCTTACCCATACATTGCGTTTTCGATCTCTTTTTGTTACTCCCAACATGCATCTTTCCATACTTCTTTGAGTGGTCTGAAGTCTCTGTATTGCTCTTTTACTCAGAACTATTTTGCAGGCAGACTCATGACAAATCATAATAAATTTCCAAATACAATTCTACTTTTCATTTATCAGTGAATGAACATTGATAAATAAAAAGTAAAATTGTATTTGCAAATAAAATTGTATTTGTCTATAAAATAGTTCTAAGTAATGCATTTGAAATGAGGGTGTTCTCTGATGTGATTATAATCCTAAATGTTACATGAGCAATAGTAAAAATTATTTATGTGCTGTTGAAATTTGTAATAAAATCAAATTTTATGTAAGTATACAGCTTCTTACATAGATGAATTGATATGTATTCTTCAAAGAAAGTTAAAAAAACATGTAAACATATAAAAATAATGATTTAATAACAGTTTCTGTTTTCTTTGATCATGAAAAAACATGAGTCTACCTTCAATTTAGATCTTGAAAATGCTACAATTCTTCATGAAGACAGAAACCATAATAAAGCAAAATTAAGGAGGCCATCTTATAAATTAAATGCAATGGCTGTAATTAATTGACAATTTGCTTATGTTAAAATTCAGAAATCTTGGGATATGACTTAATGATGTTTGCTTCCACTATATAAATGTTGTTCAGTTAAAGAAGGTTAAAACATTAATTAAAAATACTTCCATGGTTTGTTATAGTTTTTATAAAAATATTATAGCCATTATAATTCATTATTTTTATTATATATATATATGTATATATTAGGATTATAATCCTATGATCAAAAATTTATTAATAGAGATGGATTTCATGGTCATCTTTTTATTACCGTATTCTATTGTGATATTTACAAAGATGTAAAAGTGTGTAGTCTAATTACTATATTTATTATTTATGAATTGATAGTTAGAAAAAAATTTCCTTTGCTATGTTAAAGACTAAGATCATAAACTTGTAATGGTAACTATTTGTCATCTTGTTGTAATCTATGTTCAAGTTATTTTTTAAAATAAGAATAGTAATATCCAAATATTGAATTTTGTTTCTATGAAAATTATCTCTAAATCATGGATCAAACTGATAGATAAAATTGTAAATGATTTTACTGCATTGAAGGTTTATCTATCATGTGTCATTAATAATAGAGATAAAACAATTTTTATAGTAGATGCTTTTATTGATGGTGTATTAAAAAAAATAATATTTTTTTCTTCAATCTCAATTGAAGTTTTTAGATTTAGTTTGAAATAAAAACATAGGGGTCCAGAAAATTTTTAAGTCAATTTCTATTTTTTATAACAAGAGATTGATTTAATTAATTTTTGAACCCCCACCCCTACCCATGCTTTTATTTCAAGTTAAATCTAAAAACTCCAATTGTGGTTGAGGAAACAATTAATTTCTTTCTTTTTAATGGTATCAATAAAAGCATTTAATAAAAAAGAAATCTCTATTATTTTTAAGTTTCTAGTATTGGCACAATAAATGAAACTATAAAAATATATTGTACTTAATAAAGTTTATTACTTAAAATAAAAAAAAATATATTGTACTATAAATTGATCGAACACATGTAGTTGATATATATAGATCTTTTTGCTACAAGTTAAAATATATATCTCTTATGTATATGTTTACATAATAATACTTGTATATATATTGAAAATGAACTTCACTTAATCTATTGTAGTGGTGCAGATCTTAGGGGCGATTAAGGGAAATGGGAAACCTGGAGTGATAGAAAATCATTATCAACCCCAATTAATATAGAATTTAAATATAAAATTAAATATAAAGGAATGAGTATGTGGCATGAAAGATCAGCACAGTACTAACTATAAGTAATTGTAAGTTTATCAACATTGCACAAAAACAATAATCATTCGTTATCATCGATGATCAACAATAAAAATGAATCAACAGTCAATTTTGTGACTGAATTTGAAATGGGTCTACTATAGACTGGACCAATTATTTGACTATTGCCAGCTTGGGACAGATTATTTAAACAATAATTTGGATGCACAAACTTAAGTGCTAATCCATAAGAATATAACAATTAAAAAATAATGCAGAGATAATAAAACATGCTGATCATCATCAATGCTCTGACCACTTAGTACTATTAATGTACTATTCAACTATAAACTTAATTTCTAAATAAATAATTAAAATGTAGTGCATGGACTTTAAAGAATATTGCCTTTGCAGCATCTATCATTAGAGAAGTAATGAAATCATCATCAATTGGATGACCATAAACACTAAATAGAAACCCCATTTATATAAGACCATTATGCAAGAATCCAGCTTAGAGAGCAAAAGCTTCATAACTGTTACTGTGATCAATAAATTTAATACAAACATATAATATTCTAAAACTATTTTGGATTAAATAAATTCACTGAAATAATTTTAACAATAAAATATAAATTTATTAATTAGAAACAATAAAATGAAACTAAAATCTGCTAAGTATGCCATAAATATAAAATTGGCATTCTGATTTTGATTAATACAAAAAGCAATCACATTGTGATTTACAATTACTTCATAATAGGGTTACATAAAATACATATATCAGCACATGGACATGCCTGTATAAAAATTACATATTTTAACTGTTATAAATGTATAAATAAAATTCATTTTTATAATAAATAGTTAATGACTGATTTAACATATATGTGTTTGTGCATGAAAATGTGTGCAGATACTGGAGTTTATAAAAATATAAACCTAATACACCATATTATATTTTCTCAATACACAATTAATTCAATGTCAAAAATATACATAAAATTCACACATATATATAAGCACTAAGATTGCTGTATAATAATTTAATTTAACCAGTTTGAATTGTCATAGACTTATATAAAAAATTCACTTTGTTTTTTAAAAATGTATAAATGCACATGTATGTGCATATGTAAAAATTATAAATAGTATGAATCAAAGTTATTAATTCATTATTTCTAATGGTAAAAAAAACTAATTTTTTTTTTAAAAAAAGTAATATCACTTCTTTGACAGTCCTTCATAAAAGTTTTCTTCTTTTCTAACAGGTTACTCCTAATTAATTGTAAATGTATTTAAAAATACTCCAGCAAGTTCTTTTGTTACCTAATCTAGAAAGATTTCTGGAGTTTACTTTTTATTTTTCAAAATAAAATTGTTTATGAATCAATCATTTGTTTTAGACTTATAATTTAAGCAAAAACTATTTACTTGTTTTACTTTGAAGTTAGAGATTTTAACTGTCAGTTTCAAGGAATTATTTAAAAAACTATTGTTTTCAGTATATATAACACTATTCACCCACTGTACTTTATATATAAGATGTAATATCTTTATCTGTGCCTTTCTGCATATAGATAAAACAGTATACATATAAACTAATTCAACAGCAAGCTGATGGACTCATTTGGTAAGCTGGTCCCTTTTGAAACAGTAGACTGGCTTATTGTTGTCTTTGGGAAAGGTATAATAAAGTAACTGCTGACATTCAATAAATTCCATTTAGTCTCTATCATTTGATGGACTTTAGACAAACCAGCCATCTAGTACACATTACATGCTACAGAACATAGAAAAGCAGGCTATTTACTTTCATATGAATCTAACCTACCATTATGACTCTAGCAGCAGCAGATTTGTATTATTTTGCCTTCAGTTATATCTTCACAATAACTCTGTATAACTGTAAAACTACAAAAATTCCACTTATTCTTTTTTTCAACCTTTTTATAGTCATGGTGGAATAAAAAAACACTAATTAAAAGTAAGTTTTTTTATCTTGATTGAAAAAAGTTAATGACTCTTTTGAATTAAACTTAATCCTTTTAAAAACAACTTTGTAGAAATTTTTATCAAAATATGTTATACAAGCATTAATTAAAATTTGCTAATCAAAATAGATAGGGAATTTTATAATTACCAATACATCTATTGTAACATAAAAGCAAACTTGTTTTAATTTCAAAATCAGAATTAATAAAATATTAATTAACCTTTTTAAATGCTTATTTTACAATAAAAAGTTTAAACTCAAAATTATTTAATCCTTAACTGTTATTCCAGTGTAATATAGAAAATATCTTCAAAAAAATTTGTTTGTGTTAATTTCTACATTTCTTTTCAACTTTATGTATATATGCATATACACTATTATGTTACTATATGCCATGAGACACATAATTGTCTCATATCACTCCTTTATGCAGAAAAGGAAAAGAGAAATGAAACTCCAACCTAACTATTTTGCATAATATATATGCATAATCATAACAAAGTTCACATATCAACCTATGTACTCATCATTTTTAGAGGTTTGACAGACATCTGACAGTTAACAGAATGAAGTGACATGCAATTTTTTGCCACAACCCATGAATTGAAATAAAATGCAAAAATCTTTGCAAAGCCATTATCTTTGAGTCTTAGGAACCTAAAAATACAGGACTATGCCTTGATCTTCTTCTTGGAGACTTAGAGGCTGGGAATCATAGCAGGGCTATATTAAGTGGACTGTGGTAAAGAATAAAAACTATGAAAATAGTTTGAAATAATGTCCAAGAAAGAACACTTCAAGGAATAGCATAAAACATTGTCTCAATCAAGCCAACAACAAAACCCTCCATCCATCACCCAAACTGAAAGTACATCTAAACAAAATTCACCAATCAAAAACTCCAATCTTGAAATCATGCTTTCATTTTCTGTTCAACTTTAAATGTGACCTCCTTAAATAAACATCAATATTTTATTTTATAATTTATAATCAAATTATAACAATCATCCTCTACATTCTTGTCACACTTAACAGTAATACTTTTAAATTAATTCTGCATAAAATGAATACTTTTAAGTTTCTCAGATGTGGTTATATTTGACATCATGTTAAGTGGCACTTTTATTGAAATGGCCACCAGTACTTGTCATCATTAGCCCTACTGTCAGGTAGCCATTTGTAATGGTATGAATCTTAGAGGTTATTAAGAGAGATGGGAAATCTGGGATGATGGAAAATCATTAGCAACCCCAGTTAATACAAAATTAAATATAAAATTAAATGCAAAGTAATGAACATGAGACATGAAAGATCAACATGAGGCATGAAAGATCAGCACAAGAACTGACTATAAGAAACTAAGTTCATCAGCATAACACAAAAGAAATCATTCATTATCATGAATGACCAACAGTAAAAATTAATCAACAATACCAATCCATAAGAATATAACAATAAACAATTCTGGGATACTAATACATTCTTATCATCACCAATTCTCTGGCCATTTAGTGCTATTAATGTACTGGCCAACTATAAACATAGACACATGTGTATATATAATAAGCCTGTGTTTCAGTTATAAATAATTAAAATGAAAGGTATTACATGGACTTTAAATGATATCCCTTTTGCACCATATAGCATTAATGAAGTAATGAAATCATCATCAACTGGATGTTCATAAATGCTTAACATAAACTCATTTTATATATATCAGACTCTTATGGATGAATCCAGTTTGGAGAGCAAAAGCTCTATAACTGTTACTGTGATCAAAAGATATAATACAAATATATAATATTCTAAAATTATTTCAGATTGAATAAATTCACTGGAATAACTTTATCAATGAAATATAAATTTATTAATTAAAATGATGAAATAAAATTAATGTTTGCTGAGTACACCATAAATATAAATTTGATTTTGATTAATAGAATCTATTACATTGTGATTTCCAAAGACCTCATAATAGGTTTATATAAAACACATATATATCAGCATATAGATGTGCCTCTATACTCCTATAAATAAAATTCATTTTTATAATATGTAAATAATGACTGATTTAATATATATGTGTGTGCATGAAAATGTGTACACACCCTGGCATTTATAAAAAATAAATCTAATAAACCATATTGTATTATCTCAATACACAATTAATTCAATGTCAAAAATATACATAAAATTCATATATATATATATATATAAACATTCAGATGTTCTATATAATAATATAAATTAACATGTTCAAATTGTTATAGACTTATACAAAATATCATCTTGTTTTTAATAAAACACAAATATGCACATATGTATGTATATAAAATATAAATAGTATGGATCAAAGTTATTCATTCATTATTTCTAATGATTAAAAAACTTTTATTTAAAAAAGTAATATCACTTTTTTGACAGTCTTTAACATGTTATTTCTAATTAATTGTGAATATCTTAAATATACTCCAGTCAGTTTTTTCTTTAATCTAGAAAGATTTTTGGAGTTTTTTTTTTCCAAAATAAAATTGTTTATGAATCATTCATGTGTTTTTGACTTATAATCCAAACAAAAATTATTCACTTGTTTTACTTTTACATTAGAGATTTTAACTATCATTATCAAGGAATTATTTGAAATACTATCATTATCAATATATATAACTACTCACCAAATATACTTTATGTAAATGATGCATTACCTTTATCCGTGCCTCTCTGCACATAGATAAAATAGTATATGTATAAAATAATTCTTCAGCAAGTTGACTTTTGCTAAGTCAATCCCTTTTAAAACTGTAGACTGACTTATTGTCATATTTAGGAAAGATATAATCCAGTAACTGTTGACATTTAATCAGTTCCATTTAGTCTCTATCAATTGATAGACTTCAGGCAAGCCAGCTGTCTAGTATAAATTATGGGCTATGAAACAGAAAACCAGGCTTTTTATTTCCATGTGAAGTCCAAACTGGACCATAATGACCATAGCACTTTCTTGCTTTCAGTTATATTTTTATAGTAACTTTGTATGACTGTAAAATGCTAAACATTTCCCCTAATATTTTTTTCAACCTTTTTTTATAGTCAGAGTGGAATAAAAACACAGTAATTAAAAGTAAGTTTACTTTATGTTGATTGAAAAAAATTAATGACTCTTTTCAATTCAACTTCATCCTTTCATAAACAACTTTGTAGAATTTTTATCAAAATATGCTACACAAGCATTAATTTAAAAAATTAGCTAAACAAAATAGTCAGTGGAATTTCATAATTATCCATTATTTATTTATTATAACATAAAAACACACTTGTTTTAATTCCAAAATCAGAATTAATAAAATGTTAATTAGACCTTTTTAAATGTTTAATTTATAATAAAAAAATTTAAATTCAAAATTATTTAATCCTTAACTGTTTTTCCAGTGAACTATAGAAAATATTTACAAAAAGTCTTTTGTTTGTGTTTATTTCTATTTTTCCTTTCAACTTTATATATATATGCACACACATTATTATGTTGTATGTCATGAGACATATAATCATCTCACTATATGTCATTATATATTTCTGCAGTAAGTTAATATATATACTTTTAATGTATATATTATCTTTACTATGTGTATATAATTATATATGTATAATAAATTAGTAACTAAGTTTTGTATTTAAAATTGTTTGATAGATTTACTTTTATGTTAAAGCAATTGTTTAAAAAAATGCTAAAAAAAAATTGGTAATCTTTTTAACTTTCCACGATTGTTTTAATTAATGCAAGTTTTCTGTTTGTCTTTAAAAAAAACAATTGTTTTAAAATAAAAATAAAAATTATCAAACAATTTAAAGTAGAAAACATAGTTATTGATTTACTGAATATAATATGTACTTTAAGATTTTAAAATGGTTAAAAATGTTATTAAATTGAAAATAAAAATTTATACTGCCTTCTTATGATCATTACCTGAAGCAAATAAAAGTTCTAACAATAATTATTAACTGCAATATGTAAAGTTATTGAATATTTTTTATATTTTACTATCCTCTGTTCCATATTTATCAAACTAGTTGACATACTAAAAAGATAAGTGTTTCCAATAAATTACACTGATATAACTTAATTATATATCAGTTTTTAAGCAATTCTATTGAATTTAAATATATTAAACCTCAATTTTAAAATATCATTTTAACTTGAAAAAGTTCAAAAGTTAACAAACAAACTAATTTTCCAATTTCAATAAAAGCATTTAAAATATTCATTATTAAACCACAAAACATCACACAATCACCATTTTTTGTGTACACAAGTTACTAAACAGTAGTAACTCACTCCATATAATAGTGCCATCCAATGCAAGCCATAATATTCAATTAATGTTAGAAGGTTTAACACCAAAATCATTATCTAGAACCTATTAATCCAATATCCCCAGACTAGTTTCTAGTTTATATTCTTCATCAGTGAGAAGCCTTGGATCTGAGAGCAGTGCACCTAGATATTTAGATATAATGCTACTCTCTAGCATGTGATATTTTATGGTTTAATGCCAATCCTGTCCAAAATATGATAGTGTGATTAATAAAAAACCAAAAAATACCCAAATGTATAAATACTAAACTGGATTTATATCTGCAAGTGAATAAGCTTATATTATTATGTTTTTATAATTTATTATTAACTAAAGAAGTAAAAGGTGGCTGCTATAGGGTAGCATTAGATACAAATATCTAACTATATTTTTTAGTTCCATGGTTCTTCATTGATGAAGCCATAAGACAGAAACTAGACTGGGAATATTGTATGAATATGCATAAGATAGGGTTTTGTAGCATCCATTAATTACTATGGCTTGCACTAGCTGGCACTACTGTATGGGGAGAATGGCTACAGTTTTAACATTCATTATAATATTTATGTAGATATAAGATTAATAATAAAAATGATATTCAAATTAATCAAATGCATGGATATAAGTAATAAATATCAAAAAATATTTACACATATACTTAAATATACTAACAAAATCAGTTCATCAAACTTCAACAACTAAAATTAAATAGCTACTTCATTTCTTTATTAGCATTGACATTAGTTCAATAGCTATTTATTTCTTGTTTACATACTTGTTTGTAATTTGATTAATAGATTTTCCATATTCAGTACATAAATTTCCAAAATAAATACATAAAGTTCAACATTAAACTTTAGGAAAGAAGTCAAAATATAATTTAATAGATAAGCCAAGCATTTAAAAAATTTCTATTTCAAAAGAGACCTGTTTTATGATTGTAAGTCATTTCTCAGATGAAATGCATAAAAATCTGAAAAATCCTGAATCAAATCAAGATTTATACAAGCTTTATGAAGTAATCTGAAAGCTGACTATAAAATGTACATTATATATCAATCCCACTTCTTGGATTCTCAATGTATACTGGATGGTAAAATACCATAAATATCAGATTATTATATAACAGCATAGAAAATGCAATACGAAAAAAATTCTGAAAATATATAATCTAAGAAGATTTCCAAATATATAAATAAGATGTTATAAATATTTTTTGTCAATTTAAGCATTAATAAGATCTCAGCTTATTATAGGTCTGCTTTTTTTTCTGATTCCAATTTTTTAAATTTGTGCAATTTACTTAAATAGTGGAGAACAGATCCAACATAGTTTTATTGAAGGGTTTTAGTGTTTGGACTGATCATTGGTTACTTCCTTCTAACTCAATTTCCTATACAGATTTAAACCTAGAAGATCAGAAATAAAAAAGCTAGTGTTGAACATGAGTGAAAAGTAGTTTAGTTTTAAGACTATTGAAAAATAATTGGTTTCCTAATAACAACACTACTATCTCTAGTTATTTATTTGGAAATAGCATCACACTTTGCATTATTTACATTATAATATATCCAGGATTTGAACACAGACTCTCAAGCAACCTTAAACTATACACACTATCTCATACCACTGATATACATGACCACACACATGTAGAAAAGATAAATAGTCTCCAATATACATACTGAGCCAGCAATCATCAATTAGTCCAGATAATTTGTAGGATCTGTAAGAGAATTGCCATAGATTTGTGTCTCTGACAAGTTAAGTATATGTGGCTGGTCTAAGTCACATTATTTAATTAATTGAAAGATTTTCTGTTCAGAAATTAATTCTCTGATATCAAGAATACCAAAATTTAAATGAATGTTCGAATAAAAATAGATTTAAATTATAAAATATATGCAAAAGAGGTAGGTGTATGTTTTATATTTTGCTTTAAGAATAGATTTAAATTTAAAACCATGTACATAAAAGGTATGTGTATATTTAATGCTTATCATATATTTATCTATATATAAACCTGTATCACTTGCATTATTAAACTAATATTATACCCTATTGGGAAAAAAGTGTGTTTTTCTACTTAACACTATTACAAAATAAAAAAACTTAAGTCTTTTATTTATTATATTTTATAAAATATAATTAGCAAAATAGCATTAGTAGGACCCAAGGCTTCCTCTGTTGTCTTCTCCAAATTTAAAAAGAATCCCAAAACTTCTTCATGTTGTATACCCAATCCAAAACTTAAATCCGGGACAATACAGGGTGTACCAATCTGATTAATTTCAATGAGTTCATCCACTATAATATCTTCTAATTCAGATAGTATTATCTCTTGCAGATTTTGATTTTATAATATGTTCATCAGTAATAAGGTCTTTATTATCTCTTCCATTTTTTTCTGAAGCTTCGTTTCTACTATGCTTTCCTTTAAATGGCCAGCCAAATTTTTGTTTTGGTGTGATATTATTGGCTATATTATCCATTATGAATTTATTAGATTTTGAGGTGGTATACATTATTTTAATATGTGTTTTATTTACAATAATGGCCTTTTCCTTCTTTTGGGAGGATAATTATTTGTTTCTTGATAGGAGTCAAATCTATTTTTGCTGGTCCACTATGATAGACTTTTGACATTTATTTATCATTGGAAACTGGAAATTCATCATGCACTCTCTGGTGGTCAATTAAATTTGCTGAATCTTTATTAACATTTTTTTCCATGATAGTATTTTTTCTATGTTATTCTAATATATTGGAGTCAATTATTGAGGATTAAGCACTGATGCATTGGTGTTGTAATTTGGTTACAGTATTTACACAATAAACTGGGGAAAGCATTTACTATTTTTTTTTTAATGTGTCAAAGCATCATTTACTATTTGACTGCGTTGCTGACAGTGAAAACATTGCACTTTAATGCCACATATTTACAATAGCAACATGGCTTCCTGATCAATAATTAATGAAAGAATTTTATTAGCAATTCTATAATTTTTTTCCCACTTTTATAAGTGATTAAGGTTTCAAAAAGTAGTTCCTTTGGAAACTGGTAAATTGAGCAATTCATATCAGTTATAGTAATAATAATAAGTCTTTCTATAAAAAAGCATTTGAATGAGACAAACAATTTATTTGGGACCGTAGAATTAAATTTCTTTGAAATTATATTGTGTTTCATCTGACCAGACTTCATGTACAATGTTATTATGGCACATTGAGGTCTGAGTCATTGTGTCAAGTTTTGAAAAAATCATTCAAAGCTGATCTATGGAATCTTGATTCTGTTTTCTCCTTGTGTTATTGATTTTTGATATGGAAATTATTTTGTTTAGATCAACATCTCTATCAAGATTTTGCTTGATAACTGCAAATTTCATCACATTTGCAGTTAAACCTAGGCAACTCCTGGTTTCACTAGATGCAGCAATTTCTCTCAGTCCACTTCAGCTTGTAATTCTAATAAAATTTACAAGACTGAAAATTTGAATAGTTTCATAATGAATCTGCTTATCTGGAGGATAAAAAAACACTTTAGATAAGTCAATTAATAATTTCTGCTTAAACATTATTGTATAAATTATGAAAATTATCTGATAAAACATCAGCATCATTATCATTACTATTATAGCTGAAGGAAAGTGATGTTAATTAAAGTATTCTGATTTCTTATTTATCATGTAATTAGCCAAGAATATACATGGCATTATAAAAATGATATTAATTGTTTAAGCTTGTTATTAGACTGAGATCTTGAAAATTACAAAAAGTTAATTATTATAGTAAAATGCACTTGATTACAATAAAATACTCTTTGTTATTCAACTATATCAATTTAATAATTATTTATAATTACTTATAATAATTTGTTATAATGTTTATTTTAAATTCCTTAAGTCTATCTTCTTCTACTGTAGATATTCATTTGCCTATTTTTGCAAGGTCTGAGAGAGGAATGTTTTTGATTATCATTTATTTGGCTTCCACTAACTATATTTTGATAGTTACAATTTGTTTTACAATGTATTGGCCATTTTGATAGTTCTCTATTACACTAGCTTTCATGCAAATATTGATAATTACAATACATGGGGATCTATATTTGTTTCTGCATTGTCTAATTATAGCACTGTGTGTGTATGGTATATATATATATATATATAGAGAGAGAGAGAGAGAGGTTTTGTAAATGAAGTTTATATATTTGTTGTAATTATAGTCAGACAGAAAATGAATAAATTTTCCCAAAATTGTAAACACTCTAGAAAATTTACATATGCAAAGCAGCATTTAAATTCTCAAAAAAAAAAAAAAAAAACAACAACTAATGTATGCTAATTCATACAGATTATATGATATTATAAAACTGTAGAAATCTCTGAATACAGAAACAGAAGAGAAAGCACAGACAATGTATACTAAGAATGCATGAGAGAAAATTTAAATCACACCTTAAGAAGAATAAGTCTGTACATAAATATTGTCTTATTCATTGCTAAGAAGATTACTCATTGTATTCAGTTCCTTCTACTAATATCTATTTGTTTTGCCTCGTGTTAATAAATTCATGTTGGTATGTTTAAATTTTTGTGTCAAGTTTTACTATATTAACTTTTACTGATGCGTTCTTAGCTGGTATTGTCAATATTACCCCTGAGTGTATAACAGTTTCAAAATCTGAAATTATATATTTGAAATATAAGATATTGTTAAGCATAAAGAGATTAACAATTTGTAACTTTATATCTAATATTAAATAAAATATAATAATTTTTAATCTAACACAGAATAATTAATTGTTGAAAAGTAAATATGATGTTAAATGCTTGCTAAAAAAATATATCCTTATAAAAAAAATGCCCTTATTAAAAAAAAAAATGATATTCTATTTTTGACTTTTTTTGTCTTCTTTTGTTTTTGCTTAATATGTAATAAAAATGCATACACCTATTTATATATTATTTAACAAAGAAGGCTATTTGTAAAATGATAATACTAGAAAATAAAATAAAATATAATTAAAAAATAATCAATTGGTTTATGACTTTGAAGCCAAAAATAAATTTGAGCACTTGAAGCGAAGTATGGCATAATTTAGTATTATTCTAATGCAAGAATGATAGCAAAAAAAAAACAAAACAAATTTTGAGGATTTTTATTTATTCAATTAATATTAAGCACACACACACATATGTATATTAACTGAGAGCATATTTCATATATAAATTTCTTCAAGCTTCTCTTTTGGTCTATTCATCAAATATTTGTGAATTCCTTCTTCTTTAAAACACTTTTTTTCTATTCTTCACTTTCTCATGTTTGATGTTTCCAAACGTATTTTTTACAGTACTTTTAATTTGAAAATGTATCCAATATCATTCCTATTTTTTTTTTTTTTTTTTGTAAAATAAATTTTCAGTAGAAATTATTTACTCAACCACTTTTTTGCTACTTATCTAATTACTTTAGAATAACGTTTCAAAAGTCTTATTTTTTCCTTCTATTTCTAACTGTTCAAATTTTTGGATATATATATATATATAAGAATACAGCACAAATAAAACATTTAATATGCCATTTTCTTTATGCACAAATAACCATTTATATTTATTAAAAGTATTAAAAGTTTTTAACCAATATAATTCTTATTAAAATTTTTCTTTTAATATGTTCATCTTTAGTTAAACACTTCTAAATATTTGAAAATCATCATAATATGTATATATAATGGATTTTTTGCTTAAATATTATCTTGAATTTTTACTTTTTTCTTTTGCAGAGTTATTACCAACATTCTAAATAATTTCTGTACTGAAAATGATGGAGAAACTGGAAAAATATCAATATTAATATTTTATTATATCTCATATGGTTTCTCACATAGTTTCAAGAGCAGTTATTTTCCCTTTCTCTAGAGCCATTTATGGTAACTTGTGTAATAAATGGACACAAGATGCCAGTCTAATAATAAAGATTTTAAAGCATCATGAAATGGGTAGAAGAGTTCTATCAAGAATTATATAGTAATAAATCTGAATTGTCCAGGAATTTTAAATGAAGAAGTGAGATATGCAACTAAATTTATTAAGAAGACAAAAAGAACCAGGTAAAGATGAAGTTATAATCAATATATTAAAAAGCAGGTGAAGAAATAGAAAATTTTTTATGATAAAGATGTACCAAATGATTGGAAGAATTCAATATTAATATTAATTTTTAAAAAATGTGATAACGAAATATCAGTTTTATACAAAATTTTTACCAAGATAATTACAGCTTGTCTTCAGAGAACTTTGGATTTCAACAATCAAAAGAACAAGCTGGATTTAAAGTGGTTTTAGTACATTAGATCATATCCAAATATTGAGAGAATTTATAGAAAGGACCAATGAATATGAGTTGTTATTATAATTTGGATTTGCAGATTATGAAAAGGCATTTGATTCTTTAAGCATTTCTTTAATGATTAAGGCATTTGATCAACAAGATATTATAGACCCAGGATATTGTCATACTATGATGAATATTTCTAAAAATGCAAAAGCAATAATTAGATTATGTAATGATACTAGGAAGGTTAACATTGAGAAAGGTATAAGACAGAGTTACTCCATATCTCCAAATTTTTTTACAACACTGCTGCAAGAAGTATTTTGTGGATTAAAATGGGAAACTAAAGGAGTAAAAGTAAATGGAGATTATTTAAGTCATGTAGATTTTGTAGATAAAGTAGATGTTTTGCAAATTATGCTTTAGAACTTCAGGAAATGTTGCAAGAGTTATCAGATGAAAGTAAGAAAGTAGGACTAAAGCTAAATATTAATAAAACTAAAGTTAATGTTCAATGGATTTTCTCAAAACATAAAAGTAAAGATTGATTATAATGAATTAGAAGTTAATAACTACAAATATCTTGGTCAGATTATTACTACAGATGAAAACATAATGTATAAAATTAATCATAGAATTAAACTTGGTTAGAATGCTTTTGATAGAAATAACTTAATATCAAAAGGAAATAAGCCTATGTGTTTGAAAAGAAAAGTTTTTAATAAATGTTTTACCAGTTTTTACTTATGGATTTGAGATTTGGACAAAGTAATACAGAGACTTCAGACTACTCAAAGAAGTATGGAGAGATGCATGTTGGGAGTAACAAGAAGAGATCGAAAACGCAATATATGATTAAGAGAACAAACGGGTGTTACTGATCTCATTAAAAAAAATTAAAAGACTGAAGTGGAATTGGGCTGGAAATATTTCTAGAAGAGATGATAATAGATGAACAGTTGAAATCTTAAAATGAATTCCAAGAAATATGATAAAAACATCTCAAGCTATCACAAAAAATGGAGAAATCATTGTCAAGTTGGCAATGACTATTGCCAAGTTGTGTGTTGATGAGGGGTATTTTTTAAATACAATAACATCATTTAATTTTTTTAATTATTTAATTTTATATTAAATTTATTCAACTTTTTATAATTTAGATAAAACATGTTAATTTTAAATATTTTACAATTACATTTGAAAATCTTGAATACTTATTTTAAATATTAGCTGCATCCCTGACATGTCCAAAGAAATTTCTTCCAGTTTTCATGAATAGGCAGTTTTTTTTATATTTTTTATAATGAGTTATATGCATGTTAAAAATTTTAAGAAATGAAAAATCATGCACCAGAAATAACAAATCAGTATGCTCTAAAAAAAATTCCAAAAAAAATAACATTTTTTAAAAAAAATTATAATTTAACTTTAAAATTTTGTATATTTAATATAACAAGCTAAGCTCGAGATGTGAAATTTGTTATATCATATTCTCCTGAGCTGACAATACAACATTTTGTAGAATAAATTTATCAGCAATTTTACAACTTTTATTACTCAGACCTATCACTAGATGCCAAATTTGGAAATAAATTTTGATGTATAGAAGGGAGTGGCAGTACCAGGGTTAACATATGGTAATGATGCATTATGTGTTAGTAAAGGGTTATTAGATAACTTAGAAAAAGTACAAAGAGAAGTAGGAAGACATGCATTAGATGCAGGTATGGTGACGGCAAAGCAGGCAAGTCAAGGAGAAATAGGATGACCAAGTTTTTTTGTTGAGAGATGCAAAAAGCAAAGTGAAAATGTTAGATAGATTGCAATTTATGGATAATAAGAGAATAGCCAAAATAGTATTTAATTGGGTTACGAGTAAAGGGAAAGCAACAGGATGGGTGAGAAAGGTAATATGGTATGGAGAAGATTTGGATAAAAAATTTATGTCAGTATACTTATACAAAAGGTGGGATGATTGTGTTAGGAGAATTGTTGAGTTATAGTGATAAGGAATGGGATAGAAGAATAGATGCATTAATAAAAATAGGGAGTTGGAGAGATGGAGAACTAGTATGAAGAGTAAAAAGTTTAAATATATATATATAGAAATAAATGGAATATTGGGCATGAGCTAATTTATGATAATAGCAAGGAAACTAGTTTACTGTTTAAGGCTTGAACAGGATCTTTAGCAACAAAGGAATATACACATAAATGGAAAAATCTGGATGATTTAGTCTGCAAGTTGTGTAAGGAAAGCATACAAAATATTAGGCATCTGTTAATTGAATGTAAATACCTGAAAGCAAAAAGGATACAAATATGAAGTTGTGGAAGAATAAATATAAACAAAGTGATTATACAGAAAGTGAATTATTGGTTTTTTTGCAGGATTTGGGAAAAGATAAGGGGGGATTTAGATATAAAGACTATGAAGTTGACAAAGATTATGTTGTGGAAATGAGATGGTGCAGGATAGAGAAGAATATGGGAAAACTTAGGGTGGGGAATGGAAAGGGAAGATAAAGTGGCTATCAGGTTTCTCTGGGCATAGTGGCTGAGAGATTCCTGACTGTATAAGAAGTCACAGTGCATCACATCACAATATTATTTGGTGTTTATTAAATTACTCAAGCTTACAGAAGATAGTTTCAGAAACTGCTCTTGGAAGCTTAAAAATGTTGTTTAAAAATACTAGTAATTAAATTAAAAAATAAATTTAAATTTATTGTTTACATTACTTAGTAAAATTACTATTTCATTAACACTAAAAACATTTATTTGAAGCATGCTGTTTTATTTGTTTTGATTTTTGTAACTATAATTTTTTTTTTTTTGTATTAAGTCAAAACTTAATTCATTTCTGTTTAGCTATAAAGAAACAGTTTCTTTGAACAAAGTATCAACTTAACTGCTTTATTGCAAACAGTAAACATTAGTTTGATTTTCATTCAAACTGTTGTGAAAAATGGTTCGTGCTACATATGCACTGTTTAAATCATTTCATTGATATTTAAATTAACTTTCAAATAGTGATAACCCTTTTTTTTTCCATTTTAAAAAATAAACAGTTGGTGACTTTTTATTTCATTTAATTTATTTTAAGAGATTTTGTTTTCAATATCGCAATTAATACAGGAAGAAAGAAATAATCCCTTGTTAGTATTAGATAGTTCGAGATTACAATATAGGTTTTAATGCAATGGTTTTTCCTTAGTAAAATTGAAAAATTCCTATTGATACTTGCAAAGGCTTTGATAAATGAATATTTTGTAAATATTTTTTTGAAGATGAAAAACAAAGACAAAAAGTATAAATAATAGAAAATGATATATATTTGCAATTTCAAATTATTATTTCATAATAGTTATTTTTAATAAATATTTGGAAACAAAAAGTATTGCATATATATATTCTATAATTAATGAAACAATAAGATCATATGATATGAAATTAGAAATGATAAATGTTGTGTATGTGTAAGTGCGAATACGTACACACATTATGTTAGGATTTTAAAAAATTTTCCGCCATTTTAATGATTTTTATTAATTACAAATTTTATTCATTATTAATTGCGGAATAAATAAAACGTGATTATTGCTATTTTCCAATTAAGTAAAATACAAGTAAGCATTTAACAAAATTATAGTTTAAATTATACAATGGTTGCATTCCTGAATCAAGCATATAATGTATGACTTGTATATGTACGAAATATATCCAGAATATTATTTTATAGATATACAAATAAAAGTTTCATTCACAGTGATTTTATAAACTTCTTGATTTAACTTAAAATAAATAATTAAAATATAAAAAATATTTTATAAATAAAATTAGGGTGTAAGCAATTCACTTAGACGTGCAGACAAGAGTATAAATAAGCTGAAGATGGTTGGAAAAAAAAAGTTTATATGCAAAAGAAGACGTGAGTGCGTGTTTCTGTGTGAATGAGAATGATTTTTCATTTGAGAATTCAGTTCCAAGTGAATAATTAATTTGTAAAAATGAATAGAAAATAAACGTGGTAAAAGTTATCACATTGTCACGTGGTGGTGCGTAAGCCACTATTGAATGATGACTTTAATTTTTTAAAGTAAAATATTAGCAATAGTTTGTGTTACTTAGCATAAAATTATAAAAAGTCCGATATAGAAAGTTCAAAGATTAACATTAAATTATCTTTTCCAATAAACAAATAAAATTGTGAACAGGATTAAATAATTTGGTATAATGTATCACGTCCAAATTAATAAAATAAAAGTAATGCTTAAATATACAAATGAAACTTGGTTTATTACACTAAAATAAATAGAAGCAGTTTATACAAGAAGTGCATATGTATGCCCACTATGACTTGTTTATTTAAAACATGTATTTATTGCACAATCTCAACATTATTTACAGGTTTTTAAGAATTTGAAAGTTGAAGATTTTCTAAACCTGTCACAGATTATAATATGGTCAAATTAAAAATAAAAATAGCTTTTAATACTTATAATATTTTAATACTTATAATATTTGATTACCTGATGTTAGATATGAATATTTAATTTTAAAAGGGATATATTTTACTTTCTTTATATGTATATTTATAAAGTTAAATACAATCGTTTTTAAATAGTAAATGCAGTTATAATAAATAATACATACTCCCACTTCAATATTTGATAGTGTAACAAGAAAAAAAATATATAAGAGAATGATTTGATTTATTGTTTTGGAGTTCATAAGAAATTTGAGCGATGAAAATGAAAAACTGGAGCAATGATCCCTGGAGTTTGAGTTCCAAAATCCACTATTTCACTAAATCACTCAGGTCATTTTATAATCTCTATGATAGCTTATATTGTTAAAATTATCATCATCATCATTATTATTATTATTATTTAAAAATAGTATTATATTCTACATAAAAATTGTTTAATGCCACCAGAAGTTAGTGCCAGCCAAATCTCCAAATTAATTTCTATTTAATGACTTTTGTTACTGAGATCTGTTTGCTTGAACATAGATATCCAATTTCATTTTAACTTTTTTTATACTATCCAAGCTAAAGGCCTAAAGTTATAAACACACTAAGATTTGAAATTATATCAAGTTTGTATAACTTTATAAATCATACATTATGGTATTTCAGTTGTACACTAGCTATAGACATGTTTTTAGATACTAAACTAAACATCACATAATTTTTTCATATTACATTTAATAACTATATTAAGAGAAATAATCTTTTAAAGCCTATTGTAAGCATGAATTATCAGTAAATATCAGATCATAATGCCAATGCAAAAGTGAATGAATGTCCTCAGTGCAGATGTTAAATGTAAACAGGCCTCATATCATGCTTTGTTTGGTATATATCATTCTTTTTACAAATGGTCAAAAGTTTCTGGAGTTAGAATGTAACAGGCAATAGTGGAATTCAGTTGCTTTGCTAGAACTGCTATCTAAAAGTTTTGTAGTTTGGCAAGTCAGTTGTTAAAATGTTACTAGTATTCATATTTATTTGGTTACTTGATAAACCTATGCATTTTATGTTTGTTTATACAGGCAATTCCAAAATGTCACAATTATTTTAGTATTTCTAATTTGTGTTTATGAGAACTTGAACAAAACCATTTATTCTTTATGAAATATATTTTGTATTTCAATATGTTCATTACTATAGCAATAAATTTATATTTATTATTAAAAGTATATATTCTTATTCTTGTTTTTTTACTTTCTTTGTCTATCTTCATATCTTCATATATATTGCTTATAATACCTTTTTTCATATACACTTGAATGCAAACAATTTTTCTTAAAAAACTTCTTTATTTTCCTTACAGTTTCGACTGTCCAGCAGTTTTCATTAGAACTTTGTTTAAAGCAGATGAGATTTGAACAAATCTCTGATGAAGACTGATGAAAAGTCAAAACTGTGAGGAAAATAACGTTTTTTTTAAAAAAAAATTGGTTGCACTTAAGTGTATATGAAAGAAGTTCTTATAATAATATATATTTATTATTAACAAAATATAGCAAATTTATATTGTGATCATGCATCAGTTGTGTAAGAAGAAGTTTTGTTTATGAAATTTTATATGAGAATGCTCATACATGTTTTGTGTGGTCATGTGAAATAGCTTTGTTTATCAACAGCCAACACAAAGATAGCATTCCTTTATAATTTGACAAATATTGCTACAGTCTTTTAAAGTAATGGATCTCACTATTTGTATAGTGAATTTATTTTGAAATAATTTTTAAAATTCAAATGATGAAAAGGCAAAACTGTTTGCTGGATTTTTTCACCCTAAAAAAAAAAAAAAAACAATAACTAAAATTTGATTCTGACTGTTTGCCATGACTTCAGGTGATACAAATTAAGCAGAATCTCAGTTTTTTTAACTTCAAGAAAATAGAACTAGGTAATTAAATATAAAGCAATGACTAATGAACACTTTTAAACCCTTTTATCATCAGTAGCACAAATGAATTGGTTGTTGAATTATTTGAATCCAATCATTGAACTAAGACAACTAGAATTTATAATTGATAATCAACTGCCATACTTATATAAACTTTATAAGAAAGATTGTTTGATAATTATTAGAAAAAAATACATTATTATTAATAAAATATTATACAACTATTATATATTTTTTAATAATTCAAATTTCATTGGAAAAAAAGTCTACCATTAATTTCAAAAATTTGGATAGGAAATTATTCAGCTATTTGCTTACAGCCCAATTTCTAAATTTTAACATATCTTCATCAAGTTAAGCACTTTGATAAATAATCTTATATACCTAGCCAAACAGTTCTTATTTAAGAAGTCTAATTATGTTTTCATAATATATTATTTCCTTTATGATAGATTTTAATGTCAAATGATGGACATTTTTGTAAGAGAATACTGAAACAAATAGAGATTTTAATGTGCAAATTTTAAAAATTAACGTGCAAATTTTAAAAATAATTTTCATTATTTATTTTTCTGTACAAGTAGTCTTTATATCTATAGAAGAATAAATACAATTATTCCTTGATTTAAAAGCACAGAGAATATATTAAATATCTTCTTAGACATTTAATTTATACATATTATGGAATCTTGTATTTAACATTTTATATTCAGTAAAATCAGATAATTCTTAGATTACACTTTTTTCTCTATTTCAACAATAAATGGATTTATAGATGATTGCAGTTCAGTTTTCTCATCACATCAGTTCAAAAAAAATTCAATTCAGGCTTTTTCTTTTTATTATTTTTCTAAATTACACCAAATCTATTGACTTTTTCTAATTATTCTAATTTTATATAAATTTTAAAACTAATTGTAACAAACATTTCAATTATTTTATAATAAAACAGAATGCAGTTATATTACTTATTTTTATTAAATCACTTTTGCTAATTAGTTATAAAAAAAACACCTCATAACTTATCTGGAACTTTTAAACCACTAAACATCACATGAACACCATTTCCTATGCTTACACAAGTTGTTAAAACAGAGGCAAAACTTTTCTTACATATCAATGAATGCAAGAAGATTTATGCATAAAATCCCTACCTAGTGCCTACTCATTCAATATCCACAAACTTTCTAACTTGGCATTTCACTGATGAAAGCCACAAACTAGAAAGTAGTCAGGATATGATGAATAGGCACTAGGTAAAGATTTTATGCACAAACCATCTTGCATCCTTCAATGTTCAAGGCCAAGTAAAAAACATATGTGTGTGTGTGTGTGTGACAATAATGTATAAATAATACATATAATTGTGTAGAATAAAAATAATATTGTACAATGATTATGAATAATAATAATCTAGTAATTAAGTATTGTAATATTGTATGATGATTATGTGCAATAATTGTATGTAATGATTATATACAATAACTCCGTGTATGTATAACTAATTTAAACATATATATAATAATAAAACAGATATAAGTAAAATAGCAGACTTGTTAAGTCATAGAGTTACATATGTTGTCTTATAGATCAGAGGACTGTAAAAAATGCCATATATGGTAAGGTATGCAAAAACATCGAACATGGTGAAGGGTCTGTAAAAAGCTGTATAGCTGGTAAGGTATGTAAAAGACTCCAGAAGTCTTAAGAAGTATATAAACTATCAGAACCTGGTATATGTGTGCTGATATTAATGCATTTAGAGATTCCTGCTTTTGTAAATCAAAAAGCAGGACTAAGATTTATTATTAGTAGGACACCATAAGCCTTTATTATTTTTATGCACCTTAAATAGACTGTAAATTTATAAATATTTTCATATGTTATTTAAATTAAACTATTAGCCTACCATCTCAATTCTACCTTAGTAATTATTTATTTGTTGCTCTCAAAAACAACAAACTGCCACAGTCATCATAAGATTTTGCCTGAATGGAAAAAATGGGGCAGTCATGACTGAATTTGAACCAATAGGGGAAATGACAGGAATATATGCAAATTTAATGTAAATAATTTGAGTGATTGGCCATTGTATGTTCAGAGGATAAAAATTACTTTATACTAAATAGTATTACCAATAATACTGTAAAAGTAGCCTCTTTATTTTGCTTCACAGACCAAAACGTAATTGAGATAACCAACAAATTGCATGAACTTGATTCACCAGAGATACAACAATACGATGAGTTTTTAACAAAGCTAAATGATTATTTGCTCAATTACTACCTTTTAGGGGCAGAAGCCAAGGGCAAAAATAAAAAATAAAAGATTATGACATGGGCATAAGAGAGATGGCAAAACCATACCTTTATGACAAATACTGAGAGAAGGCTCTCCTTGAGCAGTTGTTATATGGACTAATATATGATCAAGTAAATACTATTAGCAATGAAAGACCTAACCTATGAAGAAGCAAAGATATAGAACAGTTCACAAACTACTACTTGATCAAGTGAGAGAGTTCAGAAGTTTCACAAGACTATAACCACTTCAAGTTATAATTTATATGACAACAGGAGTTGATTATAAAACAAACAAATGAGTAAAATGTTTCTGATGGGGAAAAATTGGTCACAAAGCCTGTGATTGCAATAAGCAAGAATACAAAATTTGTAGTAAAATAACTGACAACTCCAAAAGAAGGCACCAGTATGCAGACAAGAAGCTGAGCAGAAAATTTATCTATGATGTGATAAAGTAAAAATAGCTATATAAAACATGCCTCCATAGACAAACCAAATCAAATTATGCTAAATATAAAAATAATTGACAAAACAATAACCATAGAAATTGATAGCAGGGCAGAAATATCACTCATGAAAATCAAGGATTTGGAAAGTTTAATTAAGGATTTAATATTTTCCCCCAAAATAAAATAAAACTCACCTCAAAGTCTAAGATGCAAACAAAAGTCCCATAAAAATAATATGAGTCATAAAAGTAAAGGTGGAAATAAAGGAGTGTAAATAAATATTACCACTGTACATCATGAGTGGGGAAATTAACCTGATCATAGGCTGAGAATGGTTTGTATCTCTTGCATTATTAAGAAAATCAGTATAGAATCACAAGTTAAAATAACTATCCCAATCTATTTAAAAAGGAACTGGTGAAACTAAAAACCTCATCTATTAATATAAAGTTACATGACATAGAAAAATCTGCTATTACAAACCTTGTAAAGTGCCACTATCACAACAAAGAAAGATCAAGGAACACTGGACAAACTGAAAAACAAGGAATTCTGGAATCAGTTGAGAATGCAGAGTGGAATACTCCTATAGTAATAGTGGAATGAGCAAACAGAAAAATAATAATTTGTGGCAACTGTTGGACCACAGTAAATAGGTATTTAAACAAAAATTAATCCCCAGTCCTGAATATAAGGGAAGTCCTAGTGTCCATGGAACAAAATATATATTTTGCCAAACTAGATTTGAACAGAGCATTTCACCAAATATCTATTACTGAGGAAACAGCCAAGATCTTGACAAACACAACCCACAGAGGTATATTCTTCTGCAATAGGCTACCCTTTAGAATTACAACTGCTCCAAATATATTCCAGGACAAAAATGTACTCATTACTCAGAGGTATGGATGAAGGCATCTGATACTTTGATGATATATTAATAACAGCAAATTGTGAAGAAGCATTGAAAAAAACTTGAGAACTGCTTGAATGATTTGGAGTCAGATTGAATACTAAGAAATGTTAGAATACAAAAGAGCTTAAGTTCATTGGACATCTCATTAGTAAGCAAGGGAAAAAAACTGCACCTGAGAAAGTTAAAACTATAAAAGAAGCATAATTCCTGAATAATGTTAAGGAACTTCAAGAATTTTTTGGACTACTAGAGTATTTTGAAACTTTAAAATGCAAGGCTCACATTGCCCAGGGTTGCAATCAAGAAAAATTATTTGAACAATCCAAAGCTGTACTAATATTTGAAGGATTCTTTATCAATTATGATAACAAGCAAGAAGTCACACTAACAATACATACATCATATTATGGACTGGGAGCTGTAATATGTCATCTGTCAAAACTTGAAGATCACTCTATAGCATATACTTTCTGAAATTTTAAGGCCATATCCAATTGAAAACCTGTCCTGGAAATATTAGTGAAGGATTGAACAACCTCTGATCACTTAAGCTCTCGAATGATTAATTTGATAGAATATGACAATGATCGCACATATGAGAAGGATAAAAATATATCACATACAGATGCAGTATCTACATGCTCAGATAAAGCTGAATTATTTAGGACCAAAACCTAAATAAATTACATTCAGCTAGTATCAAAGACTATCAATAATCAAACAATAGCAGAATGGAATAACACAGACATTGGCTACAAAATTCCTAAAAATTGGATAGAGAGTGAATGTCTCACTAGATGTTCTCTTTACTTAAATAAAGAGCTGTGGAAAGTATGTGAGAGGCTGTCCACAAATAAAGGCTCTATATTGATGGTTGAGAAAGTACTTGTATCCAGCTATAGTCATGGAAGGGTACTTAGATTATTATAACAAATTCATCCAGAAATAAAGCTAAAATCTTGGCATGCAGCTATGTCTGGTGGCTAGGAATAAATAAAAGACCTCAAGCTGTATATTCAAAAATGTGAGGGTTAAATCAGAACTGATCAACTGCAAAGAAATATATTTCATGGCCTACCTCAGAGAAAGCTTGGAAACAATCCTCATTGACCATGCTGGTCCATGGAAAGAACATTTTTACTTAATAGTAGTAGATATGTATCATCATTGAACTGAATATAGATCAATAAAAATATCAGTTCATCTGCAACTCTTGAGAAACTTAAAGAGATATTCACTACACATGGAACAACAGATACTCATATCAGATAGTTGTATTGCTGTCATGTCAGATAAATTTGAAAATTTTATTAACAAATGGGGATTATAACATACATCACCAACATATCATCTGCAAGTCAAATGAAATTGCAAGGTTAAAACCAAAAATACAAATGAAGCCATATTTAAAATAATGTTTCATCAACACTATATGCCATCTACTTACTGCCACTAAGAAAACCCCAGATGAACTGTTGTCTCAAAGAAAAATAAAAAAATTGTCAATCTTGTTACCTACCTGACAAAGAATTAACAAGACAAAATTTTTTTATATAAATTATTATTCTTAAAATTTAAATATAATCCCAATGTCAATTAATCTGATTAATATTTTTTTCTTAATTTTTAAAAAAAATTGAAATGTATACATATTTGTTTTTTTTTCTTTAGTATTTCTTGACAAATCAAAGCCCATATCTCAGGTATGGTCTTTATTATTTTTTTAAATATAACACACATACACATAACTAATATATATATATATATATATATATTCCTACTATGTAATAAATGTCCTATATGAATTTTTGTTAATAGTTCTGCTGTGAAAACTTTTAAATACATTTTCATATGATTGTCATTATCAAAATTTATTTTTTATTATAATTATTATTTTGTTGGCAAATAATTTGTAGCCATTCAATAATCACAAGATATTTTTAAGAGGTAGATTTGTTAAAATAATGTTATATTAATTTACAAAGTGCATACAATATGCATTTTGCAGAAGTTATAAAATGAAGATAATCAATAATTCAGTTATGGCTTAGTAATTTTGAGGTTCTCTGCCTCATAATCATAGCCATATTGGAAACTGTGAAATAGATTGTCTTAAATATAAGTTATGCAAATTAAATGTAAATAATTTAGGTTGTCCATTTTTGGAAATATCAAAGCAGGTATCGCATCTGCTTATTGCATTGTTATTGCTGTTAATAAAATACGCCTCTTTTATTTTTCTTTTACAGTTGTTTGTATCTATACATAGAATCCTGGTGTTGGAGGAAATGATGTGTTATTGATGTTTTTCTATGCCCTTTTAAATGCATACCTGTGTTGAGCAGCTCTGTTGGCAATTGTTGTCTTCATTTCCCTATAGAATGTAGCCTGGCATCTGGGCTGAGAGCACATCATACTATAAATGACATGAGGAGTTTGGAAGAGGTCAATTTTATCTTTTGGATTGTTGATAAGTCTGTTAGTATTGGCCAGTGTATGAAGACCTATTGTGAGTTTTTCTGATAGCGTTTTAATTAGTCGATTTGAAACTTTAGCAATATAAGGAAGAGTAATGTGGGGGAGTTCATTCCTTTCCATGTTATTTGCTGTTTTTCTATAAAATGTTTTGATCTTGTTAGTAATGGTATTATATTTGAAGCCTGCTTTTAATAAATCTTTAATATGTAAATGTAGGAATCCCTTTATTACAAGAATTTATTATAGGAAGATACTTGTTAGAGCTACTATAACTTAGTAATAAAACCTCTTGCTAGAATATTAAGAATTACATGTGATACTGAGGCATGTACCAATTCTTTTGTCATAATTAAAGGCCACTTGTAACATAAAAAAGATTTGTTTAAGATGTCTGCATTTGGACACCCTAAAAGAGGAAAGTGTCATTTAGAAAACATATTTATACTGAGTATAGTCTAAAGAGAATCTTGATATTTTTTAAAATCTGAATTGCAGAGTTAGCATAATCCTTCTTTAAAGAATGAATTTCTAATCTTGAACCATTTGATTTTAGCAAATGCTACTGTTATTTATTATTATTATTATCATATCTTATTTATTCTTAGGAAATGAATGGCCTTTATCCAGAAACAAATGTAACTTAATAAATATATTATTAACAAATGTCACAGAAATCGGGTGAAAACCTATGAAATAAAAATGGATATTATGCTTTGTTATTTTGTTATTATTGGCATTCTTGAAAGAAAAGAAAATATATAGATCATAAATAAAAGATATATTGTTTTACTTAAAGTGACTTTGTAAAAAAAATTTTTTTTTGTTTTGAATTTCAATATTTATCCATACACATAGGACCTAGTGTAATACTTGATTTTGATAGCTTAATTCTATTTACCCTGAGAATATTAAATGCTAGTGATCACTTGCACAAACATCAATAAGCAACTATTTTATATAACATTTAAAATTTAAAAATATTAAATAAATTATTTATATTTAGTTGTTTGTAAGTATAAATTAGATTCAATAAATATTCCCTTTGTTTCTACTTTATATTTTGGTGAGTAATCAAGTCTCATTAGTTACTTTTAATGCTAAACCATGAGAACATGCAAGTAAAGGTGTTGTGTGGGAGATAATAAAGTTAGATACATTTTTTGCTTGTGTTATGAATCTAATTTATTTAGTTACAAGATGTCTTTTCAAAGCACTATCAGTAGAGTCTAATGCATAACTGAGAAATCTTCTTATTCTGTTTGTTTACTATTTGATTGAAAAGCTATTTTTTTTATGTGAGATGATCCTGATGCATAGAACTTAGAGAGAATTTGAATGAGAGAATTCTTATATATAGATTATCATTTAAAGAACCAAGTTACTCATTCATTCTTTTTTCCATTTACATATTATTACACAATTTGGATGTTATTGAATTAGAATATTTCACTCTTTATACCATTACAATTTGGTTTTCCAATTCATAGGGATTAATAAAGCATCTCACCCATCCTAGTTTCATACCATTACAATTTGACCACCACAATTCATGGAGCATGTTGAATAAGACAGCCCTTGCACACTCTGTACCATTAGAATTTTGTCACCAAAATCTGTGGGGCATTTAAAGAGAATCTTTTTATATTTTTAAATTCTGTTAGTCATGAGTTAACATATCTAAATCTGTAAGGCATAGCAGAACCATTTTCTTGCCCATCCTAAAATGTTTCATTGCAATATATATATATAATAATAATATTATAAGTTGATGTCTGTATTTCTTCAAAGCAATATACATAATTATATAATTGAATATTTATAAATACAGTAATCAGATATATTTTAAAAATTTTATCCACTTAGGAGTACTTTCAGCTATCCTGTATTACTGTATTAATAAATATTCAATTATATATATATATATATATATATATATATATATATATATATATATATATATATATATATATATATATATATATATATTTGTGTCCTTATACTTGATGCAGACAGTTTAGGTAGGGTTTAAAATGTAGCTATTTTAAAAAAAATTAAATTTGTTATTTTTTAATATGTAATTGTAATTTTATAGGTAGTATGAGTTCAAACTCAGTAAATAGAAGCTTGTAAAGAATAGTTTAAAGTCATTTTAATATAGTAATATAACACAGGGGTGTCAACAAGTCGATCGTGATTCACCGGTAGATCGAAAGCAAATTTTGGTCGATTGCAATACCAATCTGGCAAGAGTTGTCGGTAATGAGTGAAACAAATTAAATCAAGATTTTAAAGTTTTTTTGTTATTTTTGTTTTTGTTCTAATTTTATTTCAATTCTAGATAGATGAAGTCCACTAAGTTGTATCATTATTGAAAATAATATTTTTAATCTTGACTTAATGTAGCTAATTTGAATTAATAAATATTGTTAATAATTACTCATGTTGCTTTAATTCCCCCGGCCATGAGTTTTTTGGCTCATAAAATATTTTTTACTAGGTAAATATATAAAAATAGTATGTATTTCACACCTCCCTTCACTTAGACTATGCCTGTGACAACAAGTCAATCACAAGACATTTTAAATATAAAAAGTAGATCTTATGAACACAAAAGTTGGCCACCCCTGGTATAATATATTGTTTAAATGATAAGATTAATTTTTATTTATTATATTCAATAGATACTATAACAATATAATAGTTTAATTCTAGTAATAAATATTTTATATAATGTGTTTAAAATTATTATTTTTAAAAAAATATTATTTAGATAATAAATAATTTAATATTAGTCTGGAATGTTCTAAAAGTATCACATGACTTAAAGGTGGTTGCATTTGTATGCGAGCTTTCAAGGGTTAGGGAAAAAACCTTGATTTCTCTAGCTTGTTAATAAAATTGGATACATTTTAAAAGTTGCAAAAATTAAGTCTAAAGATAATGATTTTAAAAGTAATAATTAAAATTATTATGTTGTTTAAATATAATATTTTGTTTTAAAATTAATATTTTAGAGTCATTAAAATATTTAAATTGTTTTAATAAAAATATTTGATATTTTAATAAAAGCATTTAATATTTAAGTATTGAATAATTTGTTATAATTCTTTAAAAATGATGACTTAGTTTTAAGGCTTAATTTTAAAGATGAAATTAATTTAGTTTATGTAAATGAGCAAGTGTTTAAAAGCAGATTTAACCAATGAAATTACTTGATTAAATCAGTATAAAAGGAGAGGTTCAATCAAGTTCTAGACAGAATGTGCTTTTTTTTAAAAATTTATTAGTACAGTTTAGTGTGAAATCTATAATTAATATTTTTTTTGCATAATTGTAACAGTAGTAATTTTTTGTAACTATTATTTTCTATTTAAAGTTGTGAAAGTGTAATTTACTAATTGTTTTAAAATAATGATGGACTAAATACCAGTAGTTCTCTATCAGAAAATTTTACTTGAAGCTTAATTTAAAACTACAATGATTTTTATAGAAAAAATAAGTTATTTAAGTGCTGGACCAATGTGCATAAAATGCTAATGAGAATTCAACTATAGGACCAGAGGAGACTTTGTGTTATATAAGGATTTTGAATTTTATATAACTAATATATTCAGAGTAAATGAATATTTATTTCTAATAATTTTGTCGTATTATAATAAAACTAATTTTTCAAGAAAATTTAAGTTAACTAATAGGAAAAGAATATTTTTGAAAAAACATTCTCATAATGTAATTATTAAGTTCAAGAAAAAAAGAAGAAAATTAATATTTTGCATTTAAGTTAAAAGATAATTAGAAATGTGCAAGAATAACTGTTTTGTTACATGTATGCAAATGGGACATCTTATATTTAATTTATCTTCAAAGCTTAATTTAAATGAAGTTATACATGAGAATGATGTGTTTGAAAAAAAAATTGAAAAAAAAGAGACTGTTTTATGCTTTTTAAAAAGATTTATTTTATGATAAAACCAATAAACAAACTATGTGCTATGAAATGATTTTTTTATATTTAAAATAAAGTAACTGTAATACATCTGTTTTGAAGATTTACATTATATCATTTAACTAATATTTGGATGGTAAAGCTGTCATTTTACCTAAAGAAATAATTGTTTAAATATATGCATTTTTAAGAATAAAAGTCTTGAATATTTTAAAAAAAGAAATATCCACCTTTAGTTAACAAAATATGGATGTCTGCTGAAAGAATATGATAAATGGATAATTTTTATATTATATATTCTACCAATGTTTTTACTGATGGAAGTGTAAATTTATGTGAGCTATATTATCATGATATGTTTTGACATATATAACAGTTGGAATTAATATGAAATATGTATGTAAAGATATTCCACATGAAAATGGACCAGTAATTATAGTTTTATTGAAATATTGCATGCCTGGACAGACATTCAGAAAAAGGACGGAAATAAATATTTATCTTCTCAGGATGACTAATATTTTTTCCAGATTCTGTAGGATTTAATTTTGTTATTTATATGTTTCATTGAAAGGTACCAGGAGAAGAGAATAACTTTTGTTCAGAACTGTTTACCCATAACTAGGCAATGAAGGAAGAATTTTGAAAAACCTTGAACTTGCAAGTAGGAAGAAGGACTTTTTCATAACTTTAAAATTTTTCTCATTATTTTAGTTTAATGCTAGTATTTTAAAATAGTGTTTTAAACAAACATGTTTATTATAATGTATTTTTTAAAAATTTAATCTTAAGATAGATTAGTTTTTGTTACATTAAATAAAGAAAAATGGGATTTTCAGAAATTAATTTTCTGACAGGTAATTAATAATTATTTGTTTGGATGGATAATCAAGAAGAAGTGGATTGCGGTTCATGGTTTCAATAATTGTTGGGATCATGGATAATCTTATTTATTATTTATATTGCATTGTTTGATATTTTTAAATGATATATTAAGAAAATAGTATTTTATTATTATTATGCATCATATTACTTGAATATTTAAAAGTTGAATGAACCATTTATATAATTATTATTGGATGTCTTATAAAAATGAATGCAAGCGAATGCCTTAAAATATCTATTTTAAAATATTCATCATAAATGCTTAAAAATGCATACATTTTATCATATAGTTGAATTATTAATGTATTATCATTATTAATGGTGTCTGTTAAGATATAGAGAAATATAGAAATACTGATCTTTAAATTATATAATGTAACAACAAATGATGTATAATATCAATATATGTCTTATCAAGATCATTTGTGGTTGAAAAAAACTTTTTAAAATCATTTTGAAATAAATTTAGATTATTATTTTTTAGTAAAGTGGTTTAGAAATTATTTTGTAATTTGGCTTGTATATTTTTACAATGTTAATAGAGTTATTAAGTACATGGAAGATATAGGATGGTAGTCAGGAGAGTAATTGTTATATGAAACCCTAGGGGTTTAGTGATATGTTTGAAAGACTGTTATGTGTAAGCTATATTGTCATAGTTTGAATTTATTAAATATACAGCTAATAAAGAATTATATAGTATTTTTCTATGGACAGTTGCATTTCCTTATAGTCAATAACAGCTGAAATACAGGCCATGACATGAATTTTTAGATGCCTGATAAATACAGACCTTTTATTTTTAGCACTGTAGCTATGATGATGTTTTTCTTACTTATTGGAGTTTTTATTGATATCATTCCATATTCTACACTATAATCACTGTCTATCACCACTGGAATCACATTGTAGAGAATAATTTTTAAAAGATGGTAAGGTAATAGTTAAACTGCTAGAAGCTGGTAGTTAATGTGAAGGCAAAATGAGATATATAAAAATTTCTACTGCAAATGATATTAAAATGTTTATTGCTTGTCATGATGTAAAAACAAGAGAGGAGTGATTAATATTCCCACAAATATAATAAATATTAGAGATCATTAAACTTAAATAATTGCATATTTGAATTGGAATAAAAGTGAGAATAAAGAAAGATGGATTTGAATGCTATGATGAATATAAAATATAAAAAATAAAGGAAAAATAAAATAAGCAATATATATATATTAATAGTTTTTTTTTAAAATTTGCAATAAGGAATATAAATCTATTTAAAATAGAGAAAACCCATGAAATTATATTTTAAGTATTTTTTCATAAGTAGATAATTTGCAAAGGGAGGTATTAATCTTTTTCTTTATATAAATTTTCCGGTATAGAATACTTGAATATGGTAATTCATTGCTGAACTGCAAAGGAAGTATTTCAATGATTTTAAAATATTTTACTTTGTGTTGAATTTAGATAGGTGTATTTTAAATCTAAATGTATCCTTAAAAATTACATAATAATAATAATAAATATATTTTTTAAGATAGTATAAATGTGCATTAAGTTTAAAAATTGGAGTATTTATTGTTATTATTTTCTCACCACAGAACAGTAGAATGTTATTGTTTTATTAAATAAAATAGTGTATTAGCATTATTACTGTAAGATTCTGTTTCATTTTAGGTACTTGGAATGAAGGCTATCTTCTTTTTTATTTACTTGTAATATTTATTGTATTAATATTTTAATTTTAAATAATGTTAATTTTTATATTACCACTTGTAACTATTTTTTTTCAATTTTCATAATCTTATTGTATAATATTATTCAACTATAATAAAATTGTTAATGTTTTTTAAAAATTACTTTGTTATTGGGAGTTTAATTTGTCTGAGTGTCATTCATTGATTTTTCATTCTACATGCATGATCCATAGAGATTAATGGTTTAAGACCTTACTTGTTTGCACATGATTCATAATGATTACTTAAAATATTCTTACTATTACATGATTGAGTAATAAAGTATACAATTACTACTACCACTGCCACTGCAACCACCACCACCATCACCTCTGCCACCACCATCACCACCACCACTACTGCTACCACTGTCACCACTACTATCACTACTACTACTACTACTACTACTACTACTACTACTACTACTACTACTACTACTACTACTACTACTACTACTACTACTACTACTACTACTACTACTACTACTACTACTACTACTACTACTATTATTATTATTGTAGAAGACATAATCATTGGTGATTATTTTAAAATGATCCAACACTAATTTGTGATATTAATATTGCCACTATATTAAAATATATTATATCTTGTGAATATCACAAGACTGTACAATGTTTGCTTTAAATCATATTATTTTATTTATATTTTATTGCTAAACATTAATTTTTTAATAGATTTAATGTTAAGAGTTATTAAGGTATGTATCCTAGTTGCTTATTGTTGTCGTTATTTTAATAAGGGTAATTAAATATTATGTAAAATCCCTCATCATATGTTACTACAAGGTCTTAAGTTATTTGTTTTTATTATTGGTTTTAAATTGAATCTGAGATTATTTTAAAAGAATTATAAAGGTTGTATTAAAAGATGATGAAGAAGAATTATCAGTTGATGTTAAATTTTCAATTAGTATTTTTTATTAAAGGAGTAGTAGTTAATTTATTATTTCTATAATTTGTAAACCATAAATTAGGATTATTGTAAGTGTGTTTAAAGATATCAGAGTGTTACATAGTAGTTTTGTTATATGAAGTTGATGGGGTAATATTCTTATGATATTGAGAATGTATCTTTACAGATGTAACTTCAATATTTAAGTCATTGTACCTTGCTGAATGTCTCATGTGAAGAGTTTTTATAATTGTATTTGTTATTTTAATTGAACCATATTTTATTTGTTATAATGAGCTATTTATAAATTAAATTTATAAAAAAAATGAATGAGTTTGATATCCTAGTTGGAACCCTAATTATTTATTATGAGCATAAGTGTTATTGTATTTTAATTTAATAAGTTTCTTATAGTTAATTATTATAAAATATTGATTTTATTAGATTCTGTATGTTAGTAGTGTATCTTGAGCTACTCAGATTATTAATGATCTAGTCGTTGTTTAAGTAACTTGATTTCAATTTATGATAGTTATTTCCTAGTTAGCCAGAAAGTCAATCATATATATATATATATATATATATATTGGAATCTAATTTTATATATATATATATATATATATATAAAATTAGATTCCAACCAGTAAATACCTAAACATTCAAAGTAAAATATAGTAATCAATATTTCTCACTGCTGTCAAGGTAACCTTCATATCTTTTAATAGCAAGAATGGAAATCCATTTTTACTAATGGTCCATTGAATATATATGGACACTTAAAGATTGCAACTTATTGATACAATGAAGTTTAAATAAACCTCTTTAAACATGAAATAAACATGTCACTGTAATGCAGACTAATAAATAGTCAATTATAACATTACAAACTGCACTACTTTTAAATTACCCATATATATATATATTGTACCAGTCGGAAAACCCACCAAAAGAACTACAAGTCGGATTTAAAATCAGGTGATTCAAAACTGAATTCAAACCCAACTCACCAGCTCAGATAGTAGAAATCGACGGCACAGTGCTGCACCAAGAAACTAGCTCAACGGTTGGTGAGGACTAGAGACCCCTGAACTGACACTAATATCTGATAATAAACTGACTAAAAATAATTTTAAGTCGAATCATATGTATATGTTCGGGTTGCCAACACAGACAGCAAGCATTAACATTAAAATAATTATAAAAGAATTAAGAACTAAGAAACCAAGTGTGTTTAGAAAATATTTAATAATAATAATTTGTTTTTGTTTGAATAAAATAATGATTGTATTAATTACCTCTAGCCTTTAATATAGTTTAGAGTTATAATAAGAGTGGCGATCCTTATCATATGCCAACAAGTATTACGCAATATTGGAATTCTATGTCTATGCCCCCAACAAGAAAATAAAGGCAGATAAAGGTATTCATTAGTAAAGGAAATTTTTACTCTAATTTTATTACGACAGAATGTGAGATTTATTTTCACATTCGCAAATTCATTCATGAAGAGCAAGATACGTATTTTAGGGCATAACTTTAATCTTTATTGGAAAATTTTATTTAATTAAATATAACTGAGAATTTGTTCGACTTTAATTGAAATCACTTCATCATGAATTACGAGCATCAGAGCGGGCTTTACCGGAACAGAGAGGTAACGGTGCTGACGAATTATGAGCTAGAAAGTGAAATTGAAAGACGATCGCTAGTCGATGATTGAAGTCCTATGGTGGCTTGCATCTAACAAGTCTTATGCCCTTTGACTAATATGAACAGGAGAGGAAGTGCTTTCTTCCTCGATAATTTTAAATAACAGAAATATGATCACCGACCAGCCTAACGGAGCGGAAGATTGCCCTACGTCAGCAACGTTCGAAGATGATGACTTGATAGTCATCGTTTGAATACTAAAACCCATATAGAATGCTCTACGTGATGACTTGATCAATTAATTAAAGTCAAACAAGCTTTTAACGAACTATTTTAAAGTGTTTGTAAATCATATTAATTATGCCCCAATCATCGTGCCCTTCCTGAATCTTAATACAAAATAACAAAAGTTGAATTAAAATATATTTGATTCCTTTATCGGCCCTTTTGCAAAAAACATTTTAAAATTGTATATGAATAAATACACATTGTTGAATATGAGAAAATAGCTGAGGCATAGATTAGAAATGGAGCTAATAATTTATTATTAGCCAATGATAAAAATAGCACATATTTAATAATTTCTTTCGACTCGATAATTGATAGAACGGTAAATCTAGTTCTAATGGGCGAGAATTACTATTAGAATTAATATATTATTATTTGCACAAGGCAAAGGAAACAAAGGAGATCATCGAGTCGAAAGATTATTGGCATATAATTAAAAATAAATGACATTAATAAATCACACGATAAATATATATATAATATAGTAAATGAACCGCCAAGTAAGAAAAGAGAAAGTTTAAAGACTAGAGATTGAGAGAATTACGATATAAATTTACAGTAGCATGAAAGGTTTTATAAAGATTGTCACATTACAGAATAAAAGAGCTCTAAAAGGGAGTGTAAAATAAAGTTCGGAACTGGCCAGAAGGTTTAAGGTTCATTTATGGATATATATATTACCCAATTTTCCATGCTGGGACTCCTTAAGTTACACATCCAGGTGAGGAAAACGTAGGCATCCATTTAGTTGATTATTGGACAGCATTTTAGTGACTTTTCATTATTTTAGCAGCATGATTGGTCCGGAAAAGATTCAGCAGCACCATTGAAGATTTTCAGGGGACTTCAGGAACCAATAGCCAGATTCCTGATGTTCTAGCCCTTTACCATGATCGAAATACTATTTAATTTCATAATTTTTAAGCACAGAGTTTTCTGGCACTTCTCTACAACAAAGATGGCTTCTCCCTTCTTCCAACTTTTCAGAACTATATATGCTGTCCTCTGATGCCTTCAGGCTCGCGCTTCTTTTATTATCAATGTTTTTAGATTTACTGGTTGTTTTTAGATACATTCCTTCGATAAGGCTTTCAAACTCATTAACTTGAATTCATTTTCTAATTAGAAAATGAATTCTTAAAATCTGAAAATGATTTTAATTAGGAAATCCTTATCTTTTTTTTCTAATTAATAAACTTTAACTGTTGTTTTTGGAAAGGGAAAATCTGAAAGCTTATCGAAAGAATGTAGCTTTTAATCAATAAAACTTTAATAAATTATTTAAAAATAAATCAAACATTCCCGATGCAATGAAACTTTCAAACAATTATATATATTTAAATATTTACAAATATATACGCACAATCCATGCAGTTGTAATATATATAAATTCATGAATAATTTTATCATGAATTTATTAATAGAATTGATCAATTTAATCTGAAAGAATTAATTTTAAACACATTTATGTAATAGTTTTTCTTTATGGACATTAGCGTGGATTGAACGTATAAAGCCCCATTGCATCGGAAATTTAAGGTTAGTACTAGGATTTGAAGTGGGCTTATGGCTAGATATCATGAAGCTAGGATCGGACTCAGATCTGACTGCTTCAATATATATATATATATATATATATATATATATCAATGTTTCACATTATAAAAATAAGTTAATGTTGTTTAATATAGAGAAAAGAAGAAACCTTTGCTCATGCATTTTTTTTTTATAAATTTACACACAATCACACATAAGCATCAGCTTAAAGAGCATAAGTACATCACTTATGCTTAAAGTTTATTATATAAACCAACCTTTGCTCACCATACTGAAATCAGGGATTTAACCTACTGTGTGTCTGATATATAACTTGACAATTGAATTGTACAAACTTATTCATTCTATAACAGGAGAGAAATAGAATCCTATTTTTAGCCATCTGCAATTAGAAATAAATATTGAATTTTGGAATTTATTTTAATAAATAGTCTATTTGTACAGTGCTTGATTAAGTATATAATATAGAGAAGAGAATAAACGTTTAATCATGCGCTTTTCATAAATTTACACACATTCACCTGTAAGCATTAGTTTTATGCTTTTCAAAGTGTTGCTTATGGATGAGTGCCTATAAATTCCTGAAAAGTGCATAACTGATGGTTTATTCCCTTCTCTATATTACATATATAATCAAGTGCTGCATAAATAAACTATTTATTAATATTGTTTAGTTACTTATATTAGACTTTAGGATATAAATTTAATAGTATAGTTACTTATATTAGACTTTAGGATATAAATTTAATAGTAATATATTAAAAATTTATAAGTCACATATTTACACACCAAAAAGTATATTATATAAAGTGATATAAAATAATTTATTAGATGAAGTCAGAAGTTTCTGTTAATAGATCGTAGGTCTAGAAACTATTATTGAGCATTTTTTTGGCTCCTATTCAAAGATTGTTTTAATAGTTTGCCTTTTCATTCATAAAAACATAGACTTTGTAATATCATTTAAACTTGTTTTAAGTTTCAAAAACAAGGACAATGAAAGTCGTAAGTACTAATTAGATTTGGCTCATAAAAAAATTGACATTTGTCAATCTATAATGTAAAATTGGAAAAAGTAATCTGCTTTATAGCATCAATTTTTTACATTAAAACTTGGTAAGAAAATGTTTATTTTCCCAAAAATATACTTCTCTAAATAATAATTATAAAAATGTTTATTGTGTGTAAGTAAAAAAAATTAAGCATTTAATTCTAGAATGAATTTAAAAATATTTGTATTTTTGAACTCATAAGATTACTAATAAGTATCACATGATCACATTTCTTATACTAGCACATTAATTGTTGATAAACAGAGCAAAACTCTCCATACAGTATTGTCACCTGTGTAAAACAGAATAATCAATGGATGCCAGAAGGCTTGTGCATAAAATCCCTATCTAATGCCTACTCATCCAATATCCCCAGACTAGTTTCTGGCTTGTGGCCTTCGTCAGTGAGGAGCTTTGGATCTGAGAGCACTGCATCTAGATCTTAGGATCTAATGCAACCATCTAGCAACCACCTTTTATCTCTACTTAACTACAAAACTATGAAAATAAAATTGAAAACACAAAAAATATTTTCAATCTAAGCTCAATAGCTTATATAGTCATATGGGTCTGAATTCAGTTCAGCACCCATACATTTTGGTGTCTTTGGCTCTTTTACAACCATAGCCACCACTATCCTATTAGGCAGGATTGGTGTTAAACCATTAAGCATTAAGGATAGTGGTGGCTATGGTTGTAAAAGAGCCAAAGATATCAAAATGTATGGGTGCTGAACTGAGTTCAGACCCATATGACTATATAAGCTATTGAGCTTAGGTTGAAAATATTTTTTTCAATTTCATTCTCATAGTTTTGTAGTTAAGCATGGATAAAAGGTGGTTGCTAGAGGGTTGCATTAGATCCTAAGATCTAGATGCAGTGCTCTCAGATCCAAAGCTCCTCACTGATGAAGGCCACAAGCCAGAAGCTAGTCTGGGGATATTGGATGAGTAGGCATTAGATAGGGATTTTATGCACAAGCCTTCTGGCATCCTTTGATTACTCTGTTTAGCACAGGTGGCAATACTGTATAGAGAGTTTTGCTCTGTTCATCAACAATTAATGTGCTAGTATAAGAAATGTGATCATGTGATGCTTAATGGTTTAACACCAATCCTGCCTAATATGATAGTGGTGGCTATGGTTGTAAAAGAGCCAAAGACACCAAAATGTATGGGTGATGAACTGAGTTCAGACCCATATGACTATATAAGCTATTGAGCTTAGATTGAAAATATTTTTTGTGTTTTCAATTTCATTCTCATAGTTTTGTAGTTAAGTAGAGATAAAAGGTGGTTGCTAGAGGGTTGCATTAGATGCTAAAATCTAGATGCAGTGCTCTCAGATCCAAAGCTCCTCACTGACGAAGACCACAAGCCAGAAACTAGTCTGGGGATATTGGATGAGTAAGCATTAGATTGGGATTTTATGCACAAGCCTTTTGGAATCCATTGATTACACTGTTTAGCACAGATGGCAATACTGTATGGAGAGTTTTGCTCTGTTTATCAAGATTACTAATATTAATCATAGTCCTCACAAAAAAAAGTATTGGTGACACTCAACAAAATTATAAATAAATGGCAATTATAAATAAAATCTATAGACTAATTATAATATTAAAGATAAAGGCAATATTTTAAAAACTAAAAACCTTTATAATTAAATTTTTTGTACTTTAATTCTGTTCAAAACAAAACATATTTCAATTATATAACTGATAAACACCAAAAATATTAATAAACTATTTCATTATTATTTACTCTAATCCCACAAGATATGAATTCATTTAATAATATCTTCAGTAAGTCCAGTGATTAGTTTCATTTTTATTAAAATACCTAATATATTATTGTTCATGTGGTTTTAAATTTATGCCTTATTTTTACATTTTCCTCACTATCTGTTTTCATAATATATTTCTGACCACATTTTGAATTTATTTATTTTATATCTACAAGGTAAAATATTATTCTTGAACCATATGATCTCTAAAAATTTCTGGTGTCATGTATGTTAGTTGATGACTAAACTTTAAATATACATTGCCTCCAAATTTTTATCAGTACATAATATTTAAGAATTTACCAGTAATACTCAGACTTTATATATTATTTGATTGTTTTCTTATTATTAAACATGGATGCTTTCATGATTGTGTCATGCTATGCAAGTTAATTCTATTTCTAAATAGTTAATGTATTTGCATATCTGCTAAAAATTAAAATTATAGAGAATACCATAAAGAATCGTTTCTGCAATGATTTGTATTTTTTAATCTTATAAACTTATTTTTAAAAGAAAAAGCATGTACTGTTCTATGGTAAATTATAAAACATATTAAAATTATGTTTTGTGTTTTATAATTTACCATAGAACAATACATGCTTTTTCTTTTAAAAATAAGTTTATAAGTTTATTAGAAGATTAAAATACACAAATCATTTTTCACACATGATTGCAACATTTTGATTTTGAATTACATTTTATAAAGTTGTTCTATTTATAATATTTCAAAAAATGGCAAAAAAATTTAAACAATAGTAAAATTTTCATTCTTATATTTGTTATTATATATTGATAATAAAATAAAATGTAAAATTCTATTGAAAATATATTTCAGTCCATTCCTATTTAAAATTTTTACTTGCTTATTATAATAATAATGGACTTCAAGAATTATTTTATTATATATAATTATGAGAATGTTTCTGGTACACTTAAATCTCTTAAGTTATAGATATTAAATATTCATAATCTACATCAGCAATTCTATTTTCAAGATTGGTCAGAATGAATATAATTCACAACAGTCTTAATAATTATATAATTAGTTCCTCAGAAGATCTTGTGACATTTAAGCATCAGAGTGAGATATTAATATTTTTTTCAATTGACCAAACTGAGATTTTTTTTATTCAGATGATGCAAGAACTTTTTAGTTTTGAATCAAATACTGAACTTAACAGCAAAGGGCTAACATTGATTTCTGTAAAGTTTATTAAAATGCAACACACTTTTTTTTTAATGCAAGTGAACATCTTTTTTTTTTTTGAAAATTCAGCTATTCATTTTAATTACTTATAAAAAATAATAAAATGCGAATTTGTTGTAAAATCATAATGACAGATACTCTGCTAATAACAAAATGAATATTTTTCTTTGTATTTAAAATAGTTATGTTAATGACTGATTCACATCGATTAATTGCAGAATTACTCATTGATTATTTACAAATTTGTGAAAGTGTATCACAGTATACAATAAATAACAATAACTTATCAGATTCTCATTCAAACATATAGTTATGAATATTAGAAAAAATATAAATAATTCCTAAGGCATATTTTACCTAAACTAGTTAATTATAAATTTATTTAAACGCATATTGATTACATAAGTAATATTTACTAAGGCTGTAACCTCAATAATGTGCGCATAAAAATGCGATAGTAGGGACCTATACAGGTCTTAACCATAAGCTTACGTTTTGGAAGAAAAGATGGGAACTAGTTAACAAATGTCATCTCACCCATTCATACCTATCTAATGCATTTATTTACAATAACCACTTTTTAATAGGGACACAAATGATTACAAATTATCATTTACTAGAACAGACATTTTTACATTTCTTTTAGTATGTCTTAGTGACCATTTGCATTTCCCCTACTGTTTATAATACACATTTGATATGTGAGAACAATAAGTTATGATTAAAATATATATATAGATCTTGCACATAAATGAAAAAAGTGACATGTTAAATAAAATAAGAAGTAGAAGAAGAAAAAGATATTGATGATTATCATGCATAAGCTATTGATATAATAAAAATTAAAGTTCGTACCTGAAATTAAAAGAGATGTAATACGTTCTGGCCTGATGAAGGAAGGATGAGTAGCAATCATTTGCATATTTATTAAAATGTCGATGAATATTTTCAGAATGTGCACTGCTATTAAGTATATATATATATATTTGCGTGTGTAATTGTGAATGTGATGCAAAATTTAAAATGTGGTTGAACTAAATACGTATATTTTAATTGTACACTCAAAACTTTTTTATATATCTGTTTTATAATATGTATTTTTTCATTATGATAAAAAACAATAAAAAATTTAAAAAATAATCTTTCTATACTGCCAGATGTTTAAGATTCATTAAAGATTCTTTTTTAATTAATTAAATTAAAAATTCCAACAATAAGAAAACCAATTTAATGTAATTTTATAATTTTTTTTTTTTTTTCTTGATTAAATAATTTTAAAAACAAATACATCTGTATATTTTTATGTATAACTTATAATATTTTATTCAAAACTAATCACATAGAAAATGAACGCATATTTGTAGAAATGTCGTTAAACAAACTAATTATGGGTAGTTGGTTTTTTTTTTAATGTGCAAAATTAATAAATTTATGCTTTAGAACCCTATTATCCAATAAAAATATAATTTGAGCTACAAGTAGAATTTTAAAATTTCTAAAAAAATCATGTGAAAAAATAGGTGGGAAAAAAATGGTGAGATTAATTTTAACAATAAATTATTTTAAAAAACCATCATGTTTAAAACATTCTCATTTCAACATACCGATATATATATATATATATCCCAA